>WNGS01104837.1:0-13554 GCA_020271785.1 Procambarus virginalis
TGTGCCAATATTAATTTTGATAGACTGTCTTAGACTGAGAAGGTGCCTAGAGAAAGTACCAAACTATTGTATACAATAAAGTTTGTGAAATAAAATACCCAAATGGTTCGAAACTTTCTCATCGTTTCCGGTTGCGTGCCTTCCACCCCTAAGGCCGTGATGTCCCTCTCACTTGGACTTTTCGGACGAGCGACGCATCTTACCGGGTCCGGCGTTCGATCCCAGATGGTGGAGGTGGTTGGGCACCGTTTCTTCACTCCGCCCCTTCATAACCCACCTTCTTGACCTAATCTTCCTTCCAGATGTCGATCATACTAGCCTGGCACTGTCTCCTGAGGCAAGTGCCAGACATCACGCCTAGTGGCACTTATGCCTCAACCCGTCCTCGCAAACTCGTATAGTCAATATTGTCTTATTAAATACGTGTATAGGTGACATACTAAACATAATAGTTTCCCTTGAAAAGCTTCATAGAAAACACCGACCTTACCTAACCTACTTAGTATGTTAAGATAAGCATCTTATTGCTTCGTAATTACAATTATTACCTAACCTATACCTATAATAGGTTAAGTAACAATTGTAATTACGAAGCTATAAGATGCTTATTTTAACATACTAAGTAGGTTAGGTAAGGTCGGTGTTTTCTATGAAGCTTTTCAAGGTAAACTATTATGTTCAGTATGTCACCTATGCACGTATTTAATAAGTCAATATTGACTATACGAATTTGCGAGGACAGGTTGTATGCCTAGTGGATAGGACGAATACCCTACCCTATGGACGCGATATCAAGGAATCAAGGATACCAATGGTGTCAGTGATGATAACGGCAATTATTATATATACAAAACGATATTAGCATTCTTGAAAAATAAAATACAAATTATAATAAATTATCTATCTCTCTACTCCAAAATAAGCTCTCTAATCTGAATGCGTTCCGCTTATTAACCCCCCCCCCTCAAGGCGTTGAGCCATTTTGCTCTATGAATGGATTCAATTGGCATATTTTCCCTCACTTTTTCTGGAGTCAGCAGTCTGAGTGTTTAACACGCCGGGTGAAAGCCTCGCTCATAGCTTCACTCTAACAAACTCCCGCTCATCCTATTCACGGTGTGTCCAGCTTTCATATATGCTGTTTTTCTTTCTGTCTTCAAATTTTACCTAAATATATGTGCATCGAAAAATATATATATATCGACGCCAGTGTCGATTTGTATTTTTTATATTTATCAGGAATTCAAATTAGAAATAAATTTCAAATCGCCCCTCCATAATGACGGTAATATATATAGGCCTTCATATCTCACTCCAGGATTTTGTTTATATTTGATATATACCCGTCTTCGTTCATTCTATGCAATATATAATATATATTCATACGGTTTTGGAGAGAAATGCTTAGATTTTCTCTGACTGCCTTTAATATTCTTATACGAGGCTATCAGCCCTTACTACAATATAAGAGATATATATTGCATCTATCTATATTAATATCTATAAAAGTGAATGTCTGTCTGTCTGTCCCTGTGTTCGAGGATGCAGGCCAGATGCTCGGAGCTAGCCTCACTAAACTCAGCCAGATGAATAGTCTTTGTCCGGTGATGGTCAGAGGCGGGTCAGGGTCGAGCACCAGCATCCGCAGCAGGTGGTCGTGGGATCAAGGCTTCGATGAAGCAGCTAAATGAAATGTTATTTCCACCTTTATTGCGGAAACACAATGAATGTATGTATGTGAGTGTTGTTTATATATATATATATATATATTATATATATATATTATATATATATATATTATATATAATATATATATATATTATATATATATATATATATATATATATATATATATATATATATCACTAAGAACTCTTTGACCCGGCCAGGATCACCCGTAAACGTGCAACAGTACCGTGACCACCACACCAGTGATCGTCTCCAATGATCCACCGTGTTGAAAACCCCGACACTATTTACTAATATTCAATACAATTTGAAGGTAATATTGTTGGGTTGCATAAACAAGTTAACCCGTAGAAAATGTAGCCTATAATGGAATTTTCCACTAAAAGAAAATTTACGGAACCAGTAAAAAAAATTCTATAGTGGAATTTACGGGACCAGAAGCGTCCAGTTATCAACACAAACGTCTACTATAAGGGAGGTTCTTTCCGAAATCTTATCTAGTCGTTCCTGGCCAGTAATGTTAGGTAGATAGCATTATTTTCCGGTTAGAATGAGAGGTAGCGACCAACCCAGAGTGAGTAATATTCTCATCTCTTTATTCAGTATACCAATATTCCTCTGATATAGCTGTCATATATATATATATATATATAATATATATATATATATATATATATATATATATATATATATATATATATATATATATGATTCCTGCTATTATTAAGTGCCCTTTGACAGGAACAATTGAAGAGGAAGAAAGAATTAATCCCAGTACTCCAGTACATGAGTTGGAGGCCAGCCACACCCACAAAGAGGATCGACTGGCTTATTCACCTGTGTTTATACTGGTTGTCTAGGCCCACTACCATACAATAAGGCCTTCTAATTTTAATTACTAATATGTCTAGTCTAATTCTGTAATGAATGTTAGTCAATCAATTTTGATTGACTACACATTTTAAAACACTCCCCCTAATGTGTAAAGGAGTCGATTTGTGAGAATTTGCAGAAATACGGTCCATGCCATCATACAATTTGCTATCGAAATATATAATTAACGTAAATATAAATTCATATAAATTAAATAAATATAAATCTCACAGGTCGGTTCCCCCCACACACCGCACTGATCGACCACACCAATGATCGGGGATCAGGCTGCTGTGTACCTTGAGGGGTGATCCTGGACGGTGTGGCTCCAATTACAGTGTTTACTGATCTGTGGCTTGTGTGTTCTCACACACACACACACACACACACACACACACACACACACACACACACACACACACACACACTAGGACAAACACTAGGACACACACACACACACACACACTAGGACACACACACACATGGGTTCAGAGGTTTGCAACGAGACTCGTCCCAGAGCTATGAGGGATGGGGTATGAGGAGCGCCTGAGGGAACTGTGCCTTACGACACTAGAAAGAAGAAGAGAGGGGATATGATAGGACAACCCGTCCTCGCAAATTTAATAAGTCAATATTGACTTATTAGTTGCGTGCATAGGTGACATACTTAACATAATAGTTTCCCTTGAAAAGCGTCATAGAAAACACCGACCTTACCTAACCTTGTTAGTATGTTAAAATAAGCATCTTATAGCTTCGTAATTTCAATTGTTACTTAACCTATTATAGGTATAGGTTAGGTAAGAGTTGTAATTACGAAGAAATAAGATGCTTATCTTAACATCCTAACAAGGTTAGGTAAGGTCGGTGTTTTCTATGAAGTTTTTCAAGGGAAACTATTATGTTAAGTATGTCATCTATGCACATATTTAATAAGTCAATATTGACTTATGAAATTTGCGAGGACGGGTTGGATAGGAACGTATAAAATACTCAGGGGGATTGACAGAGTAGACACAGACGAATTGTTCGCACGGAATAGTAACAGAACGAGGGGACATGGGTGGAAGCTGGAAACTCAGATGAGTTACAGAGATGTTAGGAAGTTTTCTTTTAGCGTGAGAGTAGTGGGAAAATGGAATGCACTTAAGGAACAGGTTGTGGAAGCAAATACTATTCATAATTTTAAAATCAGGTATGATAGGGAAATAGGACCATAGTCATTGCTGTAAACAACCGATGCTCGAAAGGCGGGATACATGGGTCAATGCTCGATCCTGCAGACACAATTAGGTGAGTACAACTAGGTGAGTACACACACACACACATTATATATATATATTATATATATATATATATTATATATATATATATATATATATATATATATATATATATATATGCAAACAAGCCTGAATGGTCCCCAGGACTAGATACAACTGAAAACTCACACTCCAGAAGTGACTCGAACCCATACTCCCAGAAGCAACGCAACTGGTATGTACAGGGACGCCTTAAACCACTTGACCATCACGACCGGACATAAGGAAGTGATAGCCGAGGCTATATGAACCACTTCCCCGCCGGCACTCGGATGGAAATCTTGGGCATAGCATTTTATCAAATCACCTCATTTTTTGGGGCAACACGTGAGGAACACAAATGCAAACAAGCCTGAATGGTCCCTAGGACTAGATACAACTGAAAACTCACACCCCAGAAGTGACTCGAACCCATACTCCCAGAAGCAACGCAACTGGTATGTACAGGGACGCCTTAAACCACTTGACCATCACGACCGGACATAAGGAAGTGATAGCCGAGGCTATATGAACCACTTCCCCGCCGGCACTCGGATGGAAATCTTGGGCATAGCATCTTATCAAATCACCTCATTTTTGGGGCAACACGTGAGGAACACAAATGCAAACAAGCCTGAATGGTCCCTAGGACTAGATACAACTGAAAACTCACACCCCAGAAGTGACTCGAACCCATACTCCCAGGAGCAACGCAACTGGTATGTACAGGGACGCCTTAGAAATAGTCTAATAGGGGGTATAGGTGTTGTATTAGTTATCTCTTCAGAGGTTGCATGGCGTTTCACTTTCCTTCTTATGATGTCTTCAATGAAACCATTGGAGAAGCCGTTGTTGACTAGGACCTGCCTTACCCTACAGAGTTCTTCGTCGACTTGCTTCCATTCTGAGCTGTGGCTGAGAGCACGGTCGACATAAGCGTTAACAACACTCCTCTTGTACCTGTCTTGGCAGTCACTGTTGGCATTTAGGCACATTCCTATGCTTGTTTCCTTAGTGTAGACTGCAGTGTGGAAACCTCCGCTCCTTTCCATGACTGTTACATCTAGAAAAGGAAGCTTCCCATCCTTCTCCATCTCGTAAGTGAAACGCAACACAGAATTCTGCTCAAACGCCTCCTTCAGCTCCTGCAGATGTCTGACATCAGTTACCTGTGTAAAAATGTCGTCAACATACCTGCAGTATATGGCCGGTTTCAAGTTCAAGTCGACTAAGACTTTTTTCTCGATAGTACCCATGTAGAAGTTCGCAAACAGGACACCTAGGGGGAGAACCCATGGCGACCTCATCTACTTGCTTATACATGTGCCCATCCGGGCTCAAGAAGGGTGCCTCTTTAGTACAAGCTTGGAGTAGTTTCCTCAGGATATTTTCTGGTATGTCAAGAGGAGTACAGGCCGGATCACGATACACTCGGTCCACTATCATCCCGATTGTTTCCTCCACAGGTACGTTGGTGAACAGTGATTCTACAACGAGGCTCTTATCCCTGTGGCCCGTGTTCCCCGCAGTAAGTCAACAAATTCCTTCGGGGACTTCAGGCTGAAGGCGCAAGGGACATAAGGAGTCAGTAAGCCGTTGAGTCGTTTCGCCAGTCTGTACGTGGGTGTGGGTATCTGGCTGACGATTGGCCGAAGTGGGTTTCCAGGCTTATGTGTCTTGACATTTCCATACGCATATCCAGGTTTATATTCCCCAATAATCTTTGGCAGGTGGAGTCCGGATTTCTTGGCATTCACAGTTTCAATCAATTTGTTGACCTTTGTTTTCAATTCAGCTGTAGTGTCCTTCGTTACTCTTTGGAATTTAGTTTGGTCAGAGAGTATGAGGTTCATTTTCGCCAGATATTCGTCTTTCTTAAGGATGACGTATATTGGCGACTTGTCGCC
Organism: Procambarus virginalis; assembly: GCA_020271785.1. Classification (NCBI taxonomy): domain Eukaryota; kingdom Metazoa; phylum Arthropoda; class Malacostraca; order Decapoda; family Cambaridae; genus Procambarus; species Procambarus virginalis. Next base: position 5,771 of record WNGS01104837.1, read on the forward strand.
TCTCCTGACAACTATTTCCTTGTTCTCACGAAGGCTCTTAGCTGCCGCTTTGAGCTCGGGGGTCAGTATGGTGCTCCTGTAGTTGCCTCGATTCTTTCCTCCTTTTGCAATAAGTTCTGCTTGTAAGGTGTCCTTGGTGGTGACCTTTTGTGCTTCGAGGTCAAATATGTCGTCCAACAGGATCTCCAACTCCACTTTCCGGGCCAACTCACTTGGTCTGGACATAACGTGTCACGTTATGTCCAGACCAAGTGAGTTGGCCCGGAAAGTGGAGTTGGAGATCCTGTTGGACGACATATTTGACCTCGAAGCACAAAAGAAGGTCACCACCAAGGACATACCCCCTTCGTCTGTGGGGTATGAATGGATTTTGTGTAAATGGAACCTGACCTCGTCAGCCCACCTGACCTAACAGTTAAATTGATCTTACAAATGTAAATGAACCAACCAGATCACCGGAACTAACCAATCACTCTAACTAGACCACCAGCCTAACTTTACCAACCCAATTAGTCTATCCCACCAAAATGCCCCGTCAAAAGAAACCATAAAAAATGATGGTTTCGGGGCTTAGCGTCCCCGCGGCCCAGTCCTCGACCAGGCCTCCTGGTTGCTGGACTGGTCAACCAGGCTATTGCACGCGGCTGCTCGCAGCCTGCCGTATGAGCCGCAACCTGGCGTATGAGCCACAGCCTGGTTGATCAGGTGTCCTACCCAGCCCAATTGACCTAACTGATCCCCTGGACCTAGCGAAGGCACCTGACCATCCGTCTCCAGACCTAAACAATCCAACTTAACTAACCACCTTCACCTAACCATAGACAGGTCATGCTTCAAGTATATATATATATATATATATATATATATATATATATATATATATATATATATATATATATATTCAAGCAGACTATGAGTACAAGTCACGAATAACATAAGTCCCCTGGGCACCAGGTCAACTGGCAAGTACAGAATTACAGGTAAGTAATTTATTTGTCAACATATGCAGCGATATATATAATACCTGGTGACTGATACCTGGTGACTGATCCCTGGTGACTGATACATGGTGACTGATACCTGGTGACTGATCCCTGGTGACTGATCCCTGGTGACTGATACCTGGTGACTGATCTCTGGTGACTGATCTCTGGTGACTGATCTCTGGTGACTGATCCCTGGTGACTGATCCCTGGTGACTGATCCCTGGTGACTGATCCATGGTGACTGATCCCTGGTGACTGATCCCTGGTGACTGATCCCTGGTGACCGATCCCTGGTGACCGATCCCTGGTGACTGATCCCTGGTGACCGATCCCTGGTGACCGATCCATGGTGACCGATCCATGGTGACCGATCCATGGTGACCGATCCATGGTGACCGATCCATGGTGACCGATCCATGGTGACCGATCCATGGTGACCGATCCATGGTGACCGATCCATGGTGACCGATCCATGGTGACCGATCCATGGTGACCGATCCATGGTGACCGATCCCTGGTGACCGATACCTGGTGACTGATCCCTGGTGACTGATACCTGGTGACTGATACCTGGTGACTGATACCTGGTGACTGATCCCTGGTGACTGATCCCTAGTAATACTCAGTAACTGTTACCCCGGTAATCACCACACAATAAAACAGACAAACAACCTAAGTAGGTATTTGATGGTACTAACGAGATGATAACACAACAACTGCAACATTACTACGGGCTCGCCATAGCCCGTGCTACTTGGAACTTCTTGTTTCAGGTAGCGAATCTTTAACAACAACGAGAACGAGAATGCAAGAGTCGCAATGACCCTTGTCAGCCAAGCTCGCTATAGCACACAAGTTACTTAGAAAAGTATAAAGGATTTAACCAAACTGACAAATTATTATCAGCGAAGGAACGTCTTGCCTGACCAACTGACAAGCTACGATAGCTTTGCAACTGTCAAGCTGGAACGTCAATAGTGATTTCTGATTTTTTTTTGTCTAGAATGAAAGAGTGCGTCTGACAGTACGACATAAGGAGGGTATTCAAACTCGTAGACCAGGTTGGGGGTAAGGAGAAGAGCAGCGGAAAGGGAAGTAGGAGTACCTGTCAAATTGAAAACTGAGAGTCGTAGTGATTGGCGAGAAACCTGACTAGCTGAGTAATGTTTTAGTACTAACATGGATCAATATTAGGGTCTGGCCTGTTACCTCGTTGTTGATCTGACCGAGGAAGTGCGCTCCAACACACATACACACACACACAACACACAAACACACACACACACACACACACACACACACACACACACACACACACACACACACACACACACACACACAAAACACACACAACACACACAACACACACACACACACACACACACACACACACACACACACACACACACACACACAGGGGTGTGTGTGTGTGGACCAAAGAGCCAAAGCTCAACCCCCGCGAGCACAAATAGGTGAGTACACACACACACACACACACACACACACACACACACACACACACACACACAGCCAAGGTGTGGACACATGATAGAGTCATATATGGAGATGAAATACAGGCTGACAAGGACGGGTGTCCAACACTGATGAATATTTAGAAGCCTCGACCATTATCCCCAGAGACCATACAATTGACAGCTGCAGGGGACCGGGCCCCCATCACCTGCTGGACCCCGGACCACCCCGTGTGGCCCCTACTAGTGGTGACCCCGTGCGGCCCCCCACTTGCTGGTGACCCCGTGTGGCCCCCACTTGCTGGTGACCCCGTGTGGCCCCCACTTGCTGGTGACCCCGTGTGGCCCCCACTTGCTGGTGACCCCGTGTGGCCCCTACTAGTGGTGACCCCGTGTGGCCCCCCACTTGCTGGTGACCCCGTGTGGCCCCCACTTGCTGGTGACCCCGTGTGGCCCCCCACTTGCTGGTGACCCCGTGTGGCCCCTACTTGCTGGTGACCCCGTGTGGCCCCCACTTGCTGGTGACCCCGTGTGGCCCCTACTAGTGGTGACCCCGTGTGGCCCTCACTTGCTGGTGACCCCGTGTGGCCCCTACTAGTGGTGACCCCGTGCGGCCCCCCACTTGCTGGTGACCCCGTGTGGCCCCCACTTGCTGGTGACCCCGTGTGGCACCCACTTGCTGGTGACCCCGTGTGGCCCCCACTTGCTGGTGACCCCGTGTGGCCCCCACCTGCTGGTGACCCCGTGTGGCCCCCACCTGCTGGTGACCCTGTGTGGCCCCCACCTGCTGGTGACCCCGTGTGGCCCCCACCTGCTGGTGACCCCGTGTGGCCCCCACCTGCTGGTGACCCTGTGTGGCCCCCACCTGCTGGTGACCCCGTGTGGCCCCCACCTGCTGGTGACCCCGTGTGGCCACCACCTGCTGGTGACCCCGTGTGGCCACCACTTGCTGGTGACCCCGTGTGGCCACCACCTGCTGGTGACCCCGTGTGGCCCTCACCTGCTGGTGACCCTGTGTGGCCCCCACCTGCTGGTGACCCTGTGTGGCCCCCACCTGCTGGTGACCCCGTGTGGCCCCCACCTGCTGGTGACCCCGTGTGGCCACCACCTGCTGGTGACCCCGTGTGGCCACCACCTGCTGGTGACCCCGTGTGGCCCCCACCTGCTGGTGACCCCGTGTGGCCCCCACCTGCTGGTGACCCCGTGTGGCCCCCACCTGCTGGTGACCCCGTGTGGCCCCCACCTGCTGGTGATCCCGTGTGGCCCCACTTGCTGGTGACCCCGTATGGCCCCCCACTAGTGGTGACCCCGTGTGGCCACCCACTAGTGGTGACTCCGTGTGGCCCCCAACTAGTGGTGACCCCGTGTGGCCTCCACTAGTGGTGACCCGTGTGGCCCCTACTAGTGGTGACCTTGTGTGGCCCCCACTAGTGGTGACCCCGTGTGGCCCCCACTTGCTGGTGACCCCGTGTGGCCACCCACTAGTGGTGACTCCGTGTGGCCCCCACTAGTAGTGACCCCGTGTGGCCCCCACTAGTGGTGACCCCGTGTGGCCCCCACTTGCTGGTGACCCCGTGTGGCCACCCACTAGTGGTGACCCCGTGTGGCCCCTACTAGTGGTGACCCCGTGTGGCCCCCACTAGTGGTGACCCCGTGTGACCCCCACTTGCTGGTGACCCCGTGTGGCCCCCACTTGCTGGTGACCCAGTGTGGCCACCCACTAGTGGTGACCCCGTGTGGCCACCCACTAGTGGTGACCCCGTGTGGCCCCCACTAGTGGTGACCCCGTGTGGCCCACCCTAGTGGTGACCCCGTGCCCCCCCCCTAGTGGTGACCCCGTGTGGCCCCCACTAGTGGTGACCCCGTGTGGCCCCCACTAGTGGTGACCTTGTGTGCCCCCCACCAGTGTTGACCCCGTGTGGCCCCCACTAGTGGTGACCCCGTGTGGCCCCCCACTTGCTGGTGACACCGTGTGGCCACCCACTAGTGGTGACCCCGTGTGGCCCCCCACTAGTGGTGACCCCGTGTGGCCACCCACTAGTGGTGACCCCGTGTGGCCACCCACTAGTGGTGACCCCGTGTGGCCACCCACTAGTGGTGACCCCGTGTGGCCCCCCACTTCCTGGTGACCCCGTGTGGCCCTCACTAGTGGTGACCCCGTGTGGCCCCCACTAGTGGTGACCCCGTGTGGCCCCCACTAGTGGTGACCCCGTGTGGCCCCCACTAGTGGTGACCCCGTGTGGCCCCCCACTAGTGGTGACCCCGTGTGGCCCCCACTAGTGGTGACCCCGTGTGGCCCCCACTAGTGGTGACCCCGTGTGGCCCCCACTAGTGGTGACCCCGTGTGGCCCTCACTAGTGGTGACCCCGTGTGGCCCCCACTAGTGGTGACCCCGTGTGGCCCCCACTTGCTGGTGACCCCGTGTGGCCCCCACTAGTGGTGACCCCGTGTGGCCCCCACTTGCTGGTGACCCCGTGTGGCCCCCACTAGTGGTGACCCCGTGTGGCCCCCACTAGTGGTGACCCCGTGTGGCCCCCACTAGTGGTGACCCCGTGTGGCCCCCACTAGTGGTGACCCCGTGTGGCCCTCACTAGTGGTGACCCCGTGTGGCCCCCACTAGTGGTGACCCCGTGTGGCCCCCACTTGCTGGTGACCCCGTGTGGCCCCCACTAGTGGTGACCCCGTGTGGCCCCCACTTGCTGGTGACCCCGTGTGGCCCCACTTGCTGGTGACCCCGTGTGGCCCCCCACTTGCTGGTGACCCCGTGTGGCCCCTACTAGTGGTGACCCCGTGTGGCCCCCCACTTGCTGGTGACCCCGTGTGGCCCCCACTTGCTGGTGACCCCGTGTGGCCCCCACTTGCTGGTGACCCCGTGTGGCCCCCACTTGCTGGTGACCCCGTGTGGCCCCTACTAGTGGTGACCCCGTGTGGCCCCCCACTTGCTGGTGACCCCGTGTGGCCCCTACTAGTGGTGACCCCGTGTGGCCCCCACTTGCTTGTGACCCCGTGTGGCCCCCACTTGCTGGTGACCCCGTGTGGCCCCTACTAGTGGTGACCCCGTGTGGCCCCCCACTTGCTGGTGACCCCGTGTGGCCCCTACTAGTGGTGACCCGTGTGGCCCCCACTTGCTTGTGACCCCGTGTGGCCCCCACTTGCTGGTGACCCCGTGTGACCCCTACTAGTGGTGACCCCGTGTGGCCCCCACTTGCTGGTGACCCCGTGTGGTCCCCACTTGCTGGTGACCCCGTGTGACCCCTACTAGTGGTGACCCCGTGTGGTCCCCACTTGCTGGTGACCCCGTGTGGCCCCTACTAGTGGTGACCCCGTGTGGCCCCCACTTGCTGGTGACCCCGTGTGGCCCCCACTTGCTGGTGACCCCGTGTGGCCCCTACTAGTGGTGACCCCGTGTGGCCCCCACTTGCTGGTGACCCCGTGTGGCCCGCCACTTGCTGGTGACCCCGTGTGGCCCCCACTTGCTGGTGACCCCGTGTGGCCCCCACTTGCTGGTGACCCCGTGTGGCCCCCACTTGCTGGTGACCCCGTGTGGCCCCCACTTGCTGGTGACCCCGTGTGGCCCCCACTTGCTGGTGACCCCGTGTGGCCTCTACTAGTGGTGACCCCGTGTGGCCCCTACTAGTGGTGACCCCGTGTGGTTCAAGGCGTTCACAAGCGTCTTGGACACATTTTCCCTTTAGGAGCATAAATCATCACGTCAGGTCAAGTAAGCGAAGTTTCAGTCGAACAAAGAATCATTATCCAGCGCTCTTAACACCACGCAATGGAGGAAATCCTGTCAATTCTCCCTGCTGGCTATGCAGTGTACACAGGAGTACACAGTGTACACAGCAGTACACAGTGTACACAGCAGTACACCGTGTACACAGCAGTACACCGTGTACACAGCAGTACACAGTGTACACAGCAGTACACAGTGTACACAGCAGTACACAGTGTACACAGCAGTACACAGTGTACACAGCAGTACACAGTGTACACAGCAGTACACCGTGTACACAGCAGTACACAGTGTACACAGCAGTACACAGTGTACACAGCAGTACACAGTGTACACAGCAGTACACAGAACACAAAGCAGTACACCGTGCACACAGCAGTACACAGTGCACACAGCAGTACACCGTGCACACAGCAGTACACAGTGCACACAGCAGTACACAGTGCACACAGCAGTACACAGTGTACACAGCAGTACACAGTGCACACAGCAGTACACAGTGCACACAGCAGTACACCGTGCACACAGCAGTACACAGTGTACACAGCAGTACACAGTACACACAGCAGTACACCGTGCACACAGCAGTACACAGTGCACACAGCAGTACACAGTGTACACAGCAGTACACAGTGCACACAGCAGTACACAGTGCACACAGCAGTACACCGTGCACACAGCAGTACACAGTGTACACAGCAGTACACAGTACACACAGCAGTACACCGTGCACACAGCAGTACACAGTACACACAGCAGTACACAGTGTACACAGCAGTACACAGTGCACACAGCAGTACACAGTGCACACAGCAGTACACAGTGCACACAGCAGTACACCGTGCACACAGCAGTACACAGTGTACACAGCAGTACACAGTGTACACAGCAGTACCCAGTGCACACAGCAGTACACAGTGTACACAGCAGTACACAGTGTACACAGCAGTACACAGTGTACACAGCAGTACACAGTGTACACAGCAGTACACAGTGTACACAGCAGTACACAGTGTACACAGCAGTACACAGTGTACACAGCAGTACACAGTGTACACAGCCGTACACAGTGTACACAGCCGTACACAGTGCACACAACAGTACACAGTGTACACAGCAGTACACAGTGTACACAGCAGTACACAGTGCACACAGCAGTACAGTGTACACAGCAGTACACAGTGTACACAGCAGTACACAGTGTACACAGCAGTACACAGTGCACACAGCAGTACACAGTGTACAAAGCAGTACACAGTGTACACAGCAGTACACAGTGCACACAGCAGTACACAGTGTACACAGCAGTACACAGTGTACACAGCAGTACACAGTGTACACAGCAGTACACAGTGTACACAGCAGTACACAGTGTACACAGCAGTACACAGTGTACACAGCAGTACACAGTGTACACAGCCGTACACAGTGCACACAGCAGTACACAGTGTACACAGCAGTACACAGTGCACACAGCAGTACACAGTGTACACAGCAGTACACAGTGTACACAGCAGTACACAGTGTACACAGCAGTACACAGTGTACACAGCAGTACACAGTGCACACAGCAGTACACAGTGTACACAG
>WNGS01104844.1:0-10000 GCA_020271785.1 Procambarus virginalis
GCCCGGACCTCGACCAGGCCTCCACCCCCCAGGAGCAGCCCGTGACAGCTGACTAACCCCCAGGTACCTATTTACTGCTAGGTAACAGGGCATAGGGTGAAGAAACTCTGCCCATTGTTTCTAGCCGCGTCTGGGATCGAACCCAGGACCACAGGATTACAAATCCAGCGTGCTGTCCGCTCGGCCGACCGGCTCCCCTCTAGTATGTATGGACACTATTCACCGTTTGGAGATTGTGCACTGTGTGGACACTGTGCATAGTGTGTGGAGACTGCACTATATGGAGACTGTGCACCGAGTGGCGATTGTGCACAGTTGGAAGAACGTGCACCGTGTGGAGACTGTGCACAGTTTGGAGACTGTTTGCAGTGTGGAGACTGTGCACCGTATTCAGAATGTGCACCGTTGGAGACTGTTTACAGTTGAAACTGTGCACTGTTTGGATACTCTGAACCGTGGGGAGACTGTGTGACGTGTGGATACTGTGTACAGTGTGACGGTGTTCCCCCCTTCTATTCTCTCACGCCTGCTGTAAGAGTCATGTCCACTATTCCCGATCGTTCTCTACATTGCAGGCATAAATTGAACATATGTGGGAGAGAACAGTATTCTCGATGAGCCGAGAAATTTGCGAAAATATAGTATTTTGGCCTGTGGGATAGGCCCTTTTGGGAGCCAATATGGCGCTGGCGAGTCTGTTCTCCCGCCAAAACTGTGTGACGTCAGTGTCGCCAGATTGGTCACCGTCAGCGACGTGGCACTGGGAGCCAATGAAAACCGACTTTGGAAAAGTGACGTCACATAGGCAGGGGGAGTCCAGCCGTGGTGGCGCCTTAGCGCTATCAGTCTTTCACGACACGTCCGAGAGGCAGGACGTGCGATCCGGTCGTCCTGTCAGAGTGACGGATTTACCGAACTCCAGTGGATGTAAGCGTCTCTAGTTGTTAGCGCACAGTCTGTGAGGTCTTCCTGCAACCCCGATGTGGCTCAGATAAGGAATTGACAGAATATTGAGCAACAAGTGCTCAGGGACAGGTGCGTTGCAAGAAGTGGGCTGGGCATCGACGTGTGACGTCCTTGGCAGTTCACCAGTATAAGAGACAGCTTAGTGGCCGGGCCAATCCACCGTGAGTGAACCGGGTTGACCGCCTTGTCAACCAGGTTGAATGTGTGATCGACGATCCTGTCAAGTTTGACAGTAACCCCACCTTCGTGGAACCCTACGAGTCAACAGTTGGATGCAAGCACGTTGAGAAGTCTTCCCAAATACCTAGCGATATATCTAGACGACGAGGGAATTGACAGTGAAGTGAGCTTCAAGTGCTCTGAAGTCGGGTGCTGTGCGTGTGGAGCTTAAGCAGTATCGTCTGGGACGGCTGATAACTTCACAGTGACTTCGTAGTGGTGAGAGGCAGTTCCTCTGGGAGTACAGTGACAAGGACTAATTGGGAAACGTGCGACGACCGCCGAGACGTAGGCTGGCTGCCGTAGTTGGGAGGAAAGTTGACGGCCAGGAGACCGACTTCAACCCAGCGACGTACTGTAGGGGAAGAGCACGGATCTGCAGTGTACAGAAAGCGGCGAGACGCGAAAATCCTAAGGCGTTGGCTTGTGTTTCTGGAGGGTGTACGAGGCGAGAGCCTGGACCAGGAGCTACAACCCAACTGTCATCCTAGGATAGGTGAAGTAGGTGTTTACAGTTACCCTCCCATTTTCCCCTTTAGTTAGCTATATATTTTCTTGTCAGAATATTTTATATGTCGTGAGCAAGTCTCACCTGAGTCTAAGTCACAGAGAGCACAGTGTGTGGTGAGGCTACCCAGAGCGCTCACAGTATCAGTTTACATATATATCTATGTGTGGGGTGTGCAAGCACCAGGATTCATCAAAGAATTTACTGTGACTATTATTAATTTCCTGTGATTATTATTATTATATATATTGGTAGTAAACCAGATATTGGTGTTAGGCTATGAGCCTAGAATTTATTGATATAAATGCCTGTGTATTGATCTCCATGATTTATTGATATAAATGCCTGTGTGTTGATTGTGGTGTCTGGTGTATAGCTGAGATAGTCTTGGTAGTAAGGTTGATGTAAAGTCATTCCTGGTTACTGACTTTAATAATAATAAACGATTACATGACTATGGCTCCCAAGCTTGGCAGGCGTCCTGTGTGTTGTTTACCTTCTCTAGTGGCGTCCAGCCGCCGCACATAGAAAACGGATGGTACCATTTTCTGTGAACATGACATCCCTCCTTTTCTTTAAAAAGAATGAATACAGGATGTCTACCATGCTTGTAGCACAAAGCAAAGTTATTGACACAAAGTAAGTTATTAACATATCAAGAGATATTGCATACATTTAACATTAATTAAACACAAAGAATTTAAACAATCTTTACCACAAAGGATTTCAATGTTAAAAATACATATGCAATGTTAAACAAACATGAAAGAAACTGTAATACAAAGTTACAAAATATTGAATGAGAGATCTGCATTATTCAAACAATATTAAATTTAGTTCAGCATAACAAGTAAATACTTTGCATTACATAGGAACACAATTAATCATCATATCGTGTAGGGCGTTTAACATGTCGTTTTGGACGAGAGTCCTTAAATACAAAAACATCCCTCGATGAATTGTTTATCGAGTTATAACTCATTTTTTCTTTTTCTTTTGCACGACTTTGCACTTCATCATTTTCTACACTATTTGGAATCACTTTGAAATAAGCCATATTACGTGTTATACTATGATCTCTATTACTCGCTGTTACCATAGTTCCTTTTACACTAATCACTTTATATGGTTTTGTATCATACGGCATATCTAGCTTTCCCTCTTTTTTCTTTTTAACGAGAACAGTATCTCCAACCTTTATGAATTGTTCCTTTGCACGTTGATCATGAGCAATTTTCATTTTGCCCTTGGCTAGTGCATCCTTCTGAGCGAGACGTTTATCCGTTACCTTGGCTGGCATGACAGGTAGTGCGATTCTCATAGGACGTCCAAATAAAAGTTCGCCAGGCGACTTGCCCAGTGTTCCATGCGGTGTTGCACGGTAGTTCCTGAGAAAAGCATACATAGCTTGTTTCCAGGATCGTCCTTCGGCATGAGCACAGCGTACAGCTTTCATGAGAGGTTGCATGAATCTCTCTACTTCTCCATTTGCTTGAGGATGTAGTGGCATCACACGGCGGTGTTTGAATCCAATATGCTCAGCAAAGTTGACAAAGTCTTGTCCATTAAATGGCGGTCCATTGTCCGTCTTGACAACTTCAGGAATGCCAAAGTTTGAAAAGATCTTGTCGAGCTTCGGGATGACAGCCTTTGCAGATGTGGAAGTGATGATTTCTACTTCTGGATAACGTGAGTGATCATCAATGACTACCATCAAGTACTCTCCAGTTGGTAGCGGTCCACAGAAGTCCATCGATACTTCCATCCATGGTGCAGCAGGTAGTGGTGAAGGTTGTAGAGGTGTTGGTCTTGAAGTATCCACTGCAGCTTGGCAAGGGACACAGGCATCATGCATGTCCTTAGCTTGACGATCAATGCCAGGAAACCAACCTTTTCTCGTAGCAGCTGTTTGGTCCTTACAAGACCTTGGTGTCCTTGATGTGCAAGCTTCAGAGCACGTTGCTGGAGAACAGCTGGAATGACGATACGAGTACCTCGCAGCACGGTGTCGCGTTGTTGCGTAACACTTAATTCTGTCTGGATGCGTTCAAGTGCTTTGAATGCATCTTGGTCAACTCCTGAGGGTGGGATGCGTGGAAACTTTTTCTTAGTCAATGCATCCACTGTTGCTTGCAGAGTTGGGTCCTCTAGGGTTGCAGTACGGATTTCATCAAGAGTGAGAGCCTTAGGGACTGCATCACAGGTTACAGAGTGTACATATTCCTCGGCAACTTGCTGATGCTTGGTGATGGTGAAACTGTTGGCAGGATGTCGACTGATGTAATCAGCGGGATTGCCTGCACCTGGCTTGTATTTCACCGTAAAGTTGTATGGTTGCAGACGAAGAGCCCATCTCTCAATGCGAGCTGGTGGTTTGGACTTTGGATTATTGAAGATGGTCTCCAACGGTTTGTGGTCAGTGACTATCGTGGTAAAGGGTGCACCAAGCAGATACACATTGAAGTGTTCACAGCCCCATACAAGAGCAAGAGCTTCCTTCTCTGTCTGACTGTATCGTTGCTCAACATCTGTGAGAGAACGGCTGGCGTAGGCAATTACTACTCTTGAATCTGGTTGACCAGGTTTGTGTTGGGCTAACACAGCACCTAAACCAACAGGACTAGCATCCACCGTTAACTCAGTGTCCATTGATGGATCAAAGTATGCAGCAGTCGCATTTTCTACTAGTGCATCTTTCACAGCATCAAATGCATTTTGCTCGACATCGCTCCAGTACCATGATGCATTTTTCTTCAGGAGCTCACGTAGAGGCTTCGTAATGGTAGCAAAATCTGGAATGAAGCGAGAACAGTAGTTTGCCATTCCCAGAAAACTATGTACTTCAGTGGATGTTGAAGGAGGTGCAGCATTCTTGATATCTGCAACTTTCTTAGGATCTGGAGATAGACCTTTGTCACTAAGTACATGTCCAAAGAATTCAATTTTATGTTGATTGAACTCACACTTTGCTCGGCTTAGCGTCAAATTCTTTTCTCGTAAGCGTTGCAATGTTGCACGAAGAGCTTTGTCGTGTTCAGCTTGGGTACGGCCATAAACAATGATGTCATCAGACATGTTGTCAGCATTAGGTATATCTTGCAATACCTGGCTGATGATGTGCTGGAATACTTCAGCAGCACTGTTAATACCAAAACTCAGGCGCTTGTACCTATACAGACCTCGATGTGTCGTAAACGTTGTGATGAATCGACTCTCATCATCAAGTTCAAGCTGATGATAGCCCTTGTTTAAATCTAACTTGCTGAATACAGTTGCACCATTCAAGCGGTATATCATATCATCTACAGTGGGTGTAGGATGGCGTTCACGCATTATTGCCTTGTTGGGAACACGCATGTCTACACAAATGCGTATCTCATCTGGATTCTTCGGCTTTGGTGGAGTGACAATTGGGCTTACCCATGGTGTTGGGCCTGTTACCGGTTCAATGATATCTAGTTCTATCAGCCTATCCAGTTCGGCATCGACTTTCTTGCGAGTATGGAATGGTTGTCGGCGATGTGGTTGGGCAACTGGAATTACATCTGGGTTGATATGCAGATGTACCTTGCTATCAGTATAACAACCTATGGATTTAAACCGATCAGAAAATTCAGCAACAATAGCATCAACATTGTTTGCAGATTCCACTGCTACAGCATTAGAAAGCTGAAGTAGCCCCAATTTGGTTGAAGTCTTGTAACTGAGTAAAGACTCCTTTGCATTCCTAACAACATGGAATGTAGTAATGAGCATTGCATTCTTTGACTTAATCTCTGCAGTGAAAGTTCCAATCACTGGTAAGGCTACCTTTGAAGCATAGGCAGTGGCTTTACCATTGTATTTTTCAAGCTTTGGTAACTGTTTTTTAAATTTCTCATAGTGGCACTCAGCAATGGTGTCAATGTTTGATCCAGTGTCAATGAGAATTTTGAGACAAATGCCAGCAATGTATACTATAGTCTCTGGGTTGTTTGGAAGATCATTCCATTTTGTGATTGATTGTACTCCATAAATATAATCACATTCACTGTGATTATATACACATGGGCATGGAGTACTGGACCCAGCTCCAATATTTACCAAGTCACTGAATGGTTAATTCACAGGATATTATGGGTATAATTTACGTTAAACTTCATTAAAACGTAGTACACGATATATTAGCTCATAATCACTTAACTCAGGGCTGCAGGATTTACAATATAACAGTGGCCAAATACCAAAACGGCGACGAGACGTGTGAAGAGGCACATGTGAGGTGTGTTTACATCTGGTACGATGGCGACGCTCCTAGCGGCGGTTGCACGAAGCTGGGGGACCCCACAGTAGCACGAAGATAAATTCTGAGACGACGATATTGCGACGATGATGGTGGAGAAACACTTATCTCTGGAGAAGTTCACAGTGATGATGTAGCAGGAGCTGGTGGTAATGGTGAGAGGTGATGAGGTGTCGATGTGGCAGCGTGGCGTCGATGTGGCAGCGTAGCGACACTATAAACAACAATCGTAGTCTTTTTTTTCACCAATTTCTCTTGAATAACCGTAGAACCCCCACAATTATCAATTGACGCTTGCGACAATGGCTGACGACGATTGCAATAGCTTGAACACTCCCAAAGCTTGATGCTGTCAGCTGTGGTGGAGATGGTGGTGAGGGCAGGTGGCCTGCACGTGGTGCGCGATTTTCAAAAAAATGGCTGGCGCGGGAATCTTCCCTTCTCACTGATGAATTAGCATTCAAACAGGAAATTATTGACCCTTACTTCTGATACGTTGGTCTGGAGTAGTGGTTGATGGCAGGACCCCGGTCTGACACAATATTTGATGCGTGGGTGGCAGGATGGCGGCTAAATGGAGGTAGAGGTGGCGGTGGAGGCGGCGGTTGCACGAGGCGATGCTGGGTTATCTTGAATTCCCAGAAAAAAAATTCTAGGTCCCACTGCTGCTACCAGTATTCTTTGCCTTGTGTGGGGTTGAATATTATACACCGTAGTCGTTTGTAGGTTTATTGGCGAGACAAACAGATATATATCTGGCCAGCCGAGGTCCTACTACTCTGGGTCTGTGGAGATGACTGAGTACCGCAAGCATGGCTGGAGACTGTGAATGTGGCATGACGTCAGAGGCCTACTCGCCTGTGATTGGTTATGTTCCAACTGGCGGGGAATTTGAATATAACACCAGAGATGGCTGGGATACCCTGTGGCAAGATGCTGGGTGTCCCAGAGTTGGCTGGGATACTCTGTGGCAAGATGCTGGGTGTCCCAGAGATGGCTGGGATACCCTGTGGCAAGATTCTGAGTGTCCCAGAGATTGGCTGGGATACTCTGTGGCAAGATGCTGGGTGTCCCAGAGATGGCTGGGATACTCTGTGGCAAGATGCTGGGTGTCCCAGAGATGGCTGGGATACCCTGAGGCAAGATGCTGGGTGTCCCAGAGATGGCTGGGATACCCTGAGGCAAGATGCTGGGTGTCCCAGAGATGGCTGGGATACCCTGAGGCAAGATGCTGGGTGCCCCAGAGATGGCTGCCTGTCCCAGACCAGACCAAGAACTAGTGCTCTAACCATCATAATATTAACAGGATTAAAGACAAAACAAATATTATTCTATCAAAGGATTTCTGATTGCTTTTAAAGAAACAAGTTTTATGAATTTTGGGATGAAATAATAAAGTTACGCGAGAGTAAGGAACGTCATGGAAGATTCCTCTGTTCCTGTATTACATGTAATACTTTCAGAGATAAGTATTCTACAGTATACAGCAGAGCTGTATACAGGACACGAGACTGAACCTGACCTTTCTTCATTTCTCTGTTAGATCTGTTTACATTTGATCACTAATGTTTTAAAATTGAAATCATTTTATTTCAAAAAGTATTTCTTGTTTTGAAATAAAATAAATTTATTGAGGTATAAATTACACACGTAGATTTGAAGCAGCTCAAGCTATTCTCATGCCGTCCAGTCCAACGTGTTCATATTTACCTGAATTTGCCTGAGGGCTACTATCTCTCGAGCGGCCTCGACAAGGACAGAAAACCGAAGGCTTGTCAAATGTTCCCCCATTTGTGCTGATGATTTTGTCTATTTGGATCTTAAATTGTAGCAGTGTTTTAACATTTACGGCATCGGCGGGTAGGCGGTTCCATGGGTTTATAATAAAAACATCACCTTTCTTCTGTCCTAAATTGTGTCTTGTTAAGATTAAAACCGTTGCTATTTGTTTATGTTACATCTGACCTTCTGAAGAAGTGGTCTGGATCAACAAATTCTTCAATATTTTAAGTTTCGATGAGATCAGCCTTGTCATGTCTGGTTTGCTGTGTTGTTAGCTCTGTAAACCCTCAACTATTCCACGTATGGGAGCCCACTTAGTTCAAGAATGATTTTTCTCACCCGATGTTGAACTTTTTCTTAAGCAGATGTGCCTTTCTGAAGCTGAGGTCTCCATGCTTGGACACAATAATACAAGCACCAGAGTTATACTGTTGAATAGCTATGTTATGCAATGTTATGCAATGTTATGCAATGTTATGCCCCACATGCAAGGTCTTGACATTTTTTCGATATTAAAGAGCATCTGCCAATCTTCTGACACTTATGGAGTTCATGAAGATCGGTTTGTAAGGCTTCAATATAATGTTCACTCCCTACTTTACCATAAATCTTAGTGTCATCTACAATTTTATTGATATGCTTTGTAATATTCTATTTTATGTCAGTGATGTATATGACAAAAATGGTTGGCCCAAAATGGAACCTTGCGGTACTCCACTCATCACATTTCTCCAGTTAGAGTTATTTCCGTTTAGAACGACACTTTGCTTTCTTTGTTTTAATCATTGTGTTATCCATTCTAGTGAGACATACACCAACGGTCCCCTTGTGTGAGACATACACCAACGGTGGCCTTGTGTGAGCCATACACCAACGGTCACCTTGTGTGAGACATACACCAACGGTCCCCTTGTGTGAGACATACACCAACGGTCACCTTGTGTGAGACATACACCAACGGTCCCCTTGTGTGAGACATACACCAACAGTCACCTTGTGTGAGACATACACCAACGGTGGCCTTGTGTGAGACATACACCAACGGTCACCTTGTGTGAGACATACACCAACGGTCACCTTGTGTGAGACATACACCAACGGTCACCTTCTGTGAGACATACACCAACGGTCACCTTGTGTGAGACATACACCAACGGTCACCTTGTGTGAGACATACACCAACGGTCACCTTGTGTGAGACATACACCAACGGTCACCTTGTGTGAGACATACACCAACGGTCACCTTGTGTGAGACATACACCAACGGTCACCTTGTGTGAGACATACACCAACGGTCACCTTGTGTGAGACATACACCAACGGTCACCTTGTGTGAGACATACACCAACGGTCACCTTGTGTGAGACATACACCAACTGTCACCTTGTGTGAGACATACACCAACAAGGACACCGAGGGAAAGGGCCTCCTTCACTTTTACTACAACACTTACAACGATAAACTCCCGATACTTAGAAGTATCTTCGATAATAATTCTGAAGCGATTGATAGTAATGATAATGAAACAGCTGATGAAAATAATGAGGAGGCAAGTTCTGTGAATAATGAAGAATCTGTTGATGAGATTGTTGAGGAAATACTCAGTGTGAAGAGTGACGCAATAATGAAAGAACTGACTGACGGCAACAAGACATTCAAAGTGTTAAAGGCGGAACAGAAGGTTTTGACGGAGCAATTTGTAGACCGTAAACAACATTATATAAGGGGGCATATTACAGGTAAAGTAAAAGTTGTTCAATTTGTTTGTAAATTTATTTATGTAATGGTTATAGAAAGGGCTGCAACTGGTCCAAGTTTCAGCAACACAACCTAAATAGAAAGGGAGAAAAAAAAAGTATTATGCAACGAATTTTTCAACATTTTCGAAAAATTTCTAGGAACACATGTGTTAACTAAAATCATGTTTATAACAATCAGATGTCACATTAGCATGTAATAAAGGATTTCATTAGACAGTTTTATCAAAAAAGTGTTTAGTGCAATAGTACAATTATTCAAAGTTCCCTTTCCAAAATATCTGCAATATATGATGGTTTTCAATATTTATAAAATCAATAAATTGACTTTGGACTAAAATGTTTTATACACATTGTAGAAGCACAAACTCTACATATAATGTGTAATTTGCATGTAAATTGATTAAAAAATGAAAGCTGTGATACACCTTGAAGTTGAAAATTTTTACCTGAGTAAAATAAGATCAAAGTTTGGCCCCTGTAG
>WNGS01104844.1:12500-30869 GCA_020271785.1 Procambarus virginalis
ACCAAGTCAGACCCTTAAAGAGATAGAGACTTCGAAGTATTTACCTCAAATATCTCCACCTCCCAAGGGCGCCAGATTAGTGAGGGGTCACTCAAGCATTTTTCATCAAGCCACTGTCAATGTGGGAGAACTCGTGTCTATGCTATAAGCACATACTTGCATGAACCACAAGAGAAGATTAACAATCTTTAGACACACCCACCAGTGGGACTCGAACCCAGAAAGCACAACTATCTTCCAATAGCTGCCATAACTAGTATGCCTTAACCCACTACACCAAGTCAGACCCTTAAAAGAGATAGAGACTTCGAAGTATTTACCTCAAATATCTCCACCTCCCAAGGGCGCCAGATTAGTGAGGGGTCACTCAAGCATTTTTCATCAAGCCACTGTCAATGTGGGAGAACTCGTGTCTATGCTATAAGCACATACTTGCATGAACCACAAGAGAAGATTAACAATCTTTAGACAACCCCACCAGTGGGACTCGAACCCAGAAAGCACAACTATCTTCCAATAGCTGCCATAACTAGTATGCCTTAACCCACTACACCAAGTCAGACCCTTAAAAGAGATAGAGACTTCGAAGTATTTACCTCAAATATCTCCACCTCCCAAGGGCGCCAGATTAGTGAGGGGTCACTCAAGCATTTTTCATCAAGCCACTGTCAATGTGGGAGAACTCGTGTCTATGCTATAAGCACATACTTGCATGAACCACAAGAGAAGATTAACAATCTTTAGACACACCCACCAGTGGGACTCGAACCCAGAAAGCACAACTATCTTCCAATAGCTGCCATAACTAGTATGCCTTAACCCACTACACCAAGTCAGACCCTTAAAAGAGATAGAGACTTCGAAGTATTTACCTCAAATATCTCCACCTCCCAAGGGCGCCAGATTAGTGAGGGGTACTCAAGCATTTTTCATCAAGCCACTGTCAATGTGGGAGAACTCGTGTCTATGCTATAAGCACATACTTGCATGAACCACAAGAGAAGATTAACAATCTTTAGACACACCCACCAGTGGGACTCGAACCCAGAAAGCACAACTATCTTCCAATAGCTGCCATAACTAGTATGCCTTAACCCACTACACCAAGTCAGACCCTTAAAAGAGATAGAGACTTCGAAGTATTTACCTCAAATATCTCCACCTCCCAAGGGCGCCAGATTAGTGAGGGGTCACTCAAGCATTTTTCATCAAGCCACTGTCAATGTGGGAGAACTCGTGTCTATGCTATAAGCACATACTTGCATGAACCACAAGAGAAGATTAACAATCTTTAGACACACCCACCAGTGGGACTCGAACCCAGAAAGCACAACTATCTTCCAATAGCTGCCATAACTAGTATGCCTTAACCCACTACACCAAGTCAGACCCTTAAAAGAGATAGAGACTTCGAAGTATTTACCTCAAATATCTCCACCTCCCAAGGGCGCCAGATTAGTGAGGGGTCACTCAAGCATTTTTCATCAAGCCACTGTCAATGTGGGAGAACTCGTGTCTATGCTATAAGCACATACTTGCATGAACCACAAGAGAAGATTAACAATCTTTAGACACACCCACCAGTGGGACTCGAACCCAGAAAGCACAACTATCTTCCAATAGCTGCCATAACTAGTATGCCTTAACCCACTACACCAAGTCAGACCCTTAAAAGAGATAGAGACTTCGAAGTATTTACCTCAAATATCTCCACCTCCCAAGGGCGCCAGATTAGTGAGGGGTCACTCAAGCATTTTTCATCAAGCCACTGTCAATGTGGGAGAACTCGTGTCTATGCTATAAGCACATACTTGCATGAACCACAAGAGAAGATAACAATCTTTAGACAACCCCACCAGTGGGACTCGAACCCAGAAAGCACAACTATCTTCCAATAGCTGCCATAACTAGTATGCCTTAACCCACTACACCAAGTCAGACCCTTAAAAGAGATAGAGACTTCGAAGTATTTACCTCAAATATCTCCACCTCCCAAGGGCGCCAGATTAGTGAGGGGTCACTCAAGCATTTTTCATCAAGCCACTGTCAATGTGGAGAACTCGTGTCTATGCTATAAGCACATACTTGCATGAACCACAAGAGAAGATTAACAATCTTTAGACACACCCACCAGTGGGACTCGAACCCAGAAAGCACAACTATCTTCCAATAGCTGCCATAACTAGTATGCCTTAACCCACTACACCAAGTCAGACCCTTAAAAGAGATAGAGACTTCGAAGTATTTACCTCAAATATCTCCACCTCCCAAGGGCGCCAGATTAGTGAGGGGTCACTCAAGCATTTTTCATCAAGCCACTGTCAATGTGGGAGAACTCGTGTCTATGCTATAAGCACATACTTGCATGAACCACAAGAGAAGATTAACAATCTTTAGACACACCCACCAGTGGGACTCGAACCCAGAAAGCACAACTATCTTCCAATAGCTGCCATAACTAGTATGCCTTAACCCACTACACCAAGTCAGACCCTTAAAAGAGATAGAGACTTCGAAGTATTTACCTCAAATATCTCCACCTCCCAAGGGCGCCAGATTAGTGAGGGGTCACTCAAGCATTTTTCATCAAGCCACTGTCAATGTGGGAGAACTCGTGTCTATGCTATAAGCACATACTTGCATGAACCACAAGAGAAGATTAACAATCTTTAGACACACCCACCAGTGGGACTCGAACCCAGAAAGCACAACTATCTTCCAATAGCTGCCATAACTAGTATGCCTTAACCCACTACACCAAGTCAGACCCTTAAAAGAGATAGAGACTTCGAAGTATTTACCTCAAATATCTCCACCTCCCAAGGGCGCCAGATTAGTGAGGGGTCACTCAAGCATTTTTCATCAAGCCACTGTCAATGTGGGAGAACTCGTGTCTATGCTATAAGCACATACTTGCATGAACCACAAGAGAAGATTAACAATCTTTAGACACACCCACCAGTGGGACTCGAACCCAGAAAGCACAACTATCTTCCAATAGCTGCCATAACTAGTATGCCTTAACCCACTACACCAAGTCAGACCCTTAAAAGAGATAGAGACTTCGAAGTATTTACCTCAAATATCTCCACCTCCCAAGGGCGCCAGATTAGTGAGGGGTCACTCAAGCATTTTTCATCAAGCCACTGTCAATGTGGGAGAACTCGTGTCTATGCTATAAGCACATACTTGCATGAACCACAAGAGAAGATTAACAATCTTTAGACACACCCACCAGTGGGACTCGAACCCAGAAAGCACAACAATCTTCCAATAGCTGCCATAACTAGTATGCCTTAACCCACTACACCAAGTCAGACCCTTAAAAGAGATAGAGACTTCGAAGTATTTACCTCAAATATCACCACCTCCCAAGGGCGCCAGATTAGTGAGGGGTCACTCAAGCATTTTTCATCAAGCCACTGTCAATGTGGGAGAACTCGTGTCTATGCTATAAGCACATACTTGCATGAACCACAAGAGAAGATTAACAATCTTTAGACACACCCACCAGTGGGACTCGAACCCAGAAAGCACAACTATCTTCCAATAGCTGCCATAACTAGTATGCCTTAACCCACTACACCAAGTCAGACCCTTAAAAGAGATAGAGACTTCGAAGTATTTACCTCAAATATCTCCACCTCCCAAGGGCGCCAGATTAGTGAGGGGTCACTAATCTGGCCCCTCACTAATTAGTGACTATCTTGGGCATAGCATTGATAAAATGTTATGGCCAAGATAACCATCCAGGTGCCGGCGGGGAAGTGGTTCATATAGCTCAGGCTATCACTTCCTTATGTCCGGTCGTGATGGTCAAGTGGTTTAAGGCATCCCTGTGCATACCAGTTGCGTTGCTCCTGGGAGTATGGGTTCGAGTCACTTCTGGGGTGTGAGTTTTCAGTTGTATCTAGTCCTGGGGACCATTCAGGCTTGTTTGCATTTGTGTTCCTCACGTGTTGCCCCAAAAAAGAGGTGATTTGATAAAATGCTATGCCCAAGATAACCATCCAGGTGCCGGCGGGGAAGTGGTTCATATAGCTCAGGCTATCACTTCCTTATGTCCGGTCGTGATGGTCAAGTGGTTTAAGGCATCCCTGTACATACCAGTTGCGTTGCTCTTGGGAGTATGGGTTCGAGTCACTTCTGGGGTGTGAGTTTTCAGTTGTATCTAGTCCTGGGGACCATTCAGGCTTGTTTGCATTTGTGTTCCTCACGTGTTGCCCCAAAAAAAGAGGTGATTTGATAAAATGCTATGCCCAAGATAACCATCCAGGTGCCGGCGGGGAAGTGGTTCATATAGCTCAGGCTATCACTTCCTTATGTCCGGTCGTGATGGTCAAGTGGTTTAAGGCATCCCTGTACATACCAGTTGCGTTGCTCCTGGGAGTATGGGTGCGAGTCACTTCTGGGGTGTGAGTTTTCAGTTGTATCTAGTCCTGGGGACCATTCAGGCTTGTTTGCATATATATATATATATATATATATATATATATATATATATATATATATATTATATATATATATATATATATATATATGTATGTATGTATGTATATTGTCGGGGTTTCACGGTGTTCTCGTTAGAGAAGGGTTAAAGCAACAGTAGACTGGATCTCCTTTCCAGGTGGTTGCTCCAACAATAACCCTTACTCACCGTCGTTCGGCGGGTCTTCCCTCAATCCTCTAGGCTCCACTGCTGGCCTCGGAGAGTACCCCAGTCGATCTCACAACCGGCCTTTAGATTGTAAGATGAGTGGGGCACAGATCGTTCCCTCAATCTGTGGCCCGCCCGACACCGAACTCTTACACAGCCTTCAAGGTCGCCAACTGGTTTTTTAGATGTCCAGTAACACTGCAGTGGTCAGGTGTAATTGTGGCAAGAGCAAATTCCAGTAATATAGTATCAGGCAGGTCACTCTACTTTATATCATTACACGGTCACAAGATAAATGGAGGGGATGATATCAAACACCAAAGAGTTTTGGTATTTTACTTAAAAGACAACGAGAAATATATATGCATCAATGTATCAGAATTAATATATGACAATTGCTCCATTCATAGCATAATATTCTAGAGCGCACCATATGGTAACATCGGCACGTGTCACCTGTCAGAATGCCAGCTGACCGGGCCCTCGCGATCGTGGGAACAGACTAGTACTTGTTTTCTAATTGTCACGATCCCCGTTTATTTAACTTTTTCCAAAACACTATTCAACGTTCACATGGCTTACTTATGATTTCACTGGCCTCACGATCAACATCTTATTCACAATACTCTCACAGTGACTTTTCACCGTACCAAAAGATTACTCTATTCTTAATAATATTTACTGTGAATGCACTCACTTGATCACTGAACTTTTCTTTATATCTATACTTCCTCTTAAAGAGATATCACTGGCAATCACTTCACGTATATGATATTATTCAGCACACAATCATGTCATATATAAATCAGTAATCAAACTTCAGGCATATATATATCAATAGATCATAGAGATCAACACACAGGCATTTATATCGATAGATTATAGAGATCAATCCACAGGCATTTATATCAATAGATTATAGAGATCAATACACCAATATCTGGTTTACTACCAATATATATAATAATAATAATCACAGATCAATAATAATAGTCACAGTAAATTCTCTGATGAATCTTGGTGCTTGCACACACCCACACATAGATATATATGTAAACTGATACTGTGAGCGCTCTGGGCAGCCTCACCACATACTGTGCTCTCTGTGACTTAAACTCAAGTGAGACTTGCTCACGACATATAAAATATCCTGACAAGAATATATATAGCTAACTAAAGGGGAAATGGGAGGGAACTGTAAACACCTACTTCACCTATCCTAGGATGACAGTTGGGTTGTAGCTCCTGGTCCAGGCTCTCGCCTCGTTCATCCAGAAACACAAGCCCACGCCTTAGGATGTCGCGTCTCGCCGCTTCTGTACACAGCAGGTCCGTGCTCCTTCCTCTACAGTACGTCGCAGGGTTGAAGTCGGTCTCCTGGCCGTCAACTTTCCTCCCAACTACGGCAGCCAGCCTACGTCTCGGCGGTCGTCGTACGTTTCCCAATTAGTCCTTGTCACTGTACTCCCAGAGGAACTGCCTCTCACCACTACGAAGTCACTGAAGTTATCAGCCGTCCCGGACGACACACGCACAGCACCCGACTTCAGAGCACTTGAAGCTCACAACACTGTCAATTCCCTCGTCGTCTAGATATATCGCTAGGTATTTGGGAAGACTTCTCGACGTGCTTGCATCCAACTGTTGACTCGTAGGGTTCCACGAAGGTGGGGTTACTGTCAAACTTGACAGGATCGTCGATCACACGTTCAACCTGGTTGACAAGGCTGTCAACCCGGTTCACTCACGGTGGGTGGCCCGGCCACTAAGCTGTCTCTTATACTGGTGAACTGCCAACGACGACACACGTCGATGCCCGGCCCACTTCTTGCAACGCACCTGTCCCTGAGCACTTGTTGCTCAATATTCTGTCAATTCCTTATCTGAGCCACTTCTGGGTTGCAGGAAGACCTCACAGAGTGCGTGCCAACAACTGGAGACGCTTAAATCCACCGGAGTTCGGTAAATCCGTCACTCTGACAGGATGACCGATCGCGCGTCCTACCTCTCGGACGTGTCGTGAAAGACTGATATCGCCTGGCGCCAACACGGCGGACCCCCATGCCTATGTGACGTCACTTTTCCCAAAGTTGGTTTTCATTGGCTCCCAGTGCCATGTCGCTGACGGTGACCAATCTGGCGCCACTGACGTCACACAGTTTTGGCGGGAGAACAGACTTGCCAGCGCCATATTGGCTCCCTAAAGGGCCTATCCCACAGGCCAAAATACTACATTTTCGCAAATTTCTCGGCTCTTCGAGAATACTGTTCTCTCCCACATATGTTCAATTGTTGCCTGCAATGTAGAGAACGCTCGGGAATAGTGGACATGACTCTTACAGCAGGCGTGGGAGAATTAGAAGGGGGGAACACCGTCACATACCCCTCCCCTTAAAATAAGAGTCATGTCTGGTTAGTGCATGCGGGACAACGCATCTGCGACTACGCTGTCCTTTCCACTAAAAATCTTGGCTTCCAGCCAGTATTGCAGCCGCCAATGTGTGACACTCCTCATGTGTCTGCAGACCGTCTTCAAGGTCATCCTGGGCGTCCACTGCTTACCTATTACGGACCGAGGGCTCCACACCTCACGTCCGTTCACCAGCTGGAACTGTGAGAAGTTTAACGGTTCTGCCACTGCTTTGCAAATGGCCAACAAAACAGGGCCCGCTGTCTCTTCCCACTCGTCTTCCTGCTCTACGCAGAACATTCTCAGAGCTGTCTCTGAGGTGGAGTGGAATCTTCCGACCGCCCCCTTCGACTGCGATCGGTAGGGCGACGACCGAATCTGCATCACTCCCCATTTATCACTGTTCGTCTGACACACTCAGACCGGAACATATTTCCACTGTCAGCCTGATTTTCCCTGGGCCTCCTCACCCAAGAGAAAAGATGTTGTAGTTGCCCAGCCACTTCTCTCGACGTTGAACGTCGCATCGTGGTCATCCCTAGGTGACCCGCAGAGTCAACAGCGTGCAACGGACTCAACACTGCCGCTCTGCACTTGGCTGGCAACGCTACTTGATCTCTCGTACCTGGAGAGGCTTTTCCGACCTCCATCCTTACAGGTTTACACTGTCTTATTAATATGCCTTTTGCCTGTTAAAGTGAGTAGCTTTCTCGGGACCAATACGTCCTCCTTTGGCCTTACAAATCAACTTGGGGGATTCTGCCTGCTGCACTCCTCGAGACTAGTGCGGTCCACCCCGAGAGAACTGGTGAGGGTCACCTGTACCTCACCTTCTGGGCTGCCTTCGCCCTCCACTCGCTCTCCGGGTTCCATAACGAGGTGATCAATTCCCAGGCCGGCGGACGTCTCCTCGTCGGCCTTATCAGATCCACGCCCTCCTCGTCCTTCGCACTGCCTCGGAATACAGCACAGACAGGGAACGCCTCCATGGCGATTCCTTTCTCGTCCCCACAGGCGTCGAACACTTCGCCTTTCTTCTCTAGTGCTCCAAGCACTCCTCGTCCTTCACGAGGTTCGGTAGGACACGTCCTCCACATGCGTCATTTCCCAAAATGACCTGTGCCTCCCTCGTGGGCATCGTCGCACAGACCCCCACTACTAGGGTTTGGCATCCATAAACCGAACTCAGGGTTACCTGGTGTAGGGGCATCTGCACTGGGCCTCCCACAGTGGTCACACTTGCCTCACCTACACAGGTATTCTCGTGACACTCAGGGAAAAGGGTTCTGCTCACCAGGGTAAATTCCGCCCCAGTATCTCTCAGCATCATTACCGGGATGGGGTCTGCGTCCCCCACCCTTACAGTTCCCTCACGCACGAATGGGTTAGCCTCCTTCTTCCTACGTACGGGTCCATCCCGCACTCCTTCGGCTAACTGGTCCTCTACCCGCACAAAAGCAACGTAACCCCGCTGCTTAGGACGTCTGCATTCGCGCGCCATGTGTCCTATTAACCCGCAGTTGAAACAACGGATCCTTCTTCTTCCGCGGACTCCTCTTGCGCCTTCCAAAGACTCGTGCTCAGCATCTCCGGCCGTGACGATAACAAGATCTCTTGAGCTCTCCCTCGGTGACTTCTTCGGCGGTTCCACAGCACTCTTCTGTCCTCTGCTGTCTCCATTCGAGGGGTAGGACTTGGGAGAACTCGGTCCTGTCCTCCAACCGTCCGACCTTCTATTACTCCCATAACTGGAGAATACGGGCGGTCGGTGCTGTCCCTCTCGACATGGACGTAAAGCTTCTTCTAGCATGTCTGCTCGATCGGCCGCGGCTCTCAGGTCCTTGATGTCCGCCTCCTTTACTCTCACCCTAATCTCGGGAGAGAGCACGGACATAAACTTTTCCATGACCATCAGCCCCTTGATGTCTTCAGCCGATCTTGCTCCTTCTGACTCCAGCCATTTCACGAATTTCCTTTCCATGTCCCTCGCCGTCTCCGCATACGATTTTCCTGGCGATCGGGTACATTCTCTAAACCTTTTCCTATAGCACTCCGGCGTCAGCTTGAACGAATGGAGCACGGCCCGTTTTACTGCATCATAGTTGGTACACTCCTGGAGGTCGAGCATGTTGTAAGCTTCACGAGCTTCACCAGTGAGCCTTCCTTGAACTAGCTCCGCCCACTCTGCCCTCGGCCACTTCTTCAACGTAGCGACCCTTTCGAAATGCTCGAAGAAGCCCTCAGCCTCATTAGGCACGAAGACGGGCAAATCCCTCTCTCTCACTCGGCGGTCTTCCTGCTGTTGTGGTGGGGCAGTTGGAACTAGTCCTAGCTCAGCTCGTTTCAGCTCAATCTCCTTGTTCGCTTCAACCTCCTGCAGCTTCGTCCTAGCTTCTATTTCGCGCTCCTTCAGCTGTGCCTCTCGTTCTTCTCGTTGCTGCTGTGCCTCTCGTTCTTCTCGTTGCTGCTGTGCCTCTCGTTCTTCTCGTTGCTGCTGTGCCTCTCGTTCTTCTCTTTGCTGTGCTGTGCCTCTCTTTCTCTCTGCGCAGCTGTGCTTCTCGCGCTTCAGCTGTGCTTCTCTCTCTGCTTCCTCGCGCCTCAGCTGTGCTTCTCTTTCTTCTCGTTGCAGCTGTGCTTCTCTTTCTTCTCGTTGCAGCTGTGCTTCCCTTTCTTCTCTGCGCAGCTGTGCTTCTATCTGCAGCTTCATTATTTCTAGCTTGATACTGCGCCTGCTGCCACTGGATCCCCGGCTGCTGCCACCGGTACTCAAGTTCTCTCCTCCACTGGCAGGTGTCTGTGGCCGCTCCTCTCCTAAGGCTTCATCACGTGCCTTGAGCTGTGCCATGATCTCAAGTCTTCTCTCTCCCACTTTGGAAGCTCTCAACTTGATCCCAAAGTGGTCGGCGATCGTCTGCAGCTGTGCCTTGGTGCACTCCTCCAGTACTTGCTCGTCTCTCGTGTCTATAAACCTGGCTACTTTATCACCCTCCATCTTGTGACAATGAGTGAAAACCTAGGCCTGATATTTAATACCACAATTACCACCTTGATCTTGCTCTTATCCTGGCAAGGTCGCCAATGTCGGGGTTTCACGGTGTTCTCGTTAGAGAAGGGTTAAAGCAACAGTAGACTGGATCTCCTTTCCAGGTGGTTGCTCCAACAATAACCCTTACTCACCGTCGTTCGGCGGGTCTTCCCTCAATCCTCTAGGCTCCACTGCTGGCCTCGGAGAGTACCCCAGTCGATCTCACAACCGGCCTTTAGATTGTAAGATGAGTGGGGGCACAGATCGTTCCCTCAATCTGTGGCCCTCCCGACACCGAACTCTTACACAGCCTTCAAGGTCGCCAACTGGTTTTTTTAGTGTCCAGTAACACTGCAGTGGTCAGGTGTAATTGTGGCAAGAGCAAATCCAGTAATATAGTATCAGGCAGGTCACTCTACTTTACTCATCACACGGTCACAAGATAAATGGAGGGGATGATATCAAACACCAAAGAGTTTTGGTATTTTACTTAAAAGACAACGAGAAATATATATGCATCAATGTATCAGAATTAATATATGACAATCGCTCCATTCATAGCATAATATTCTAGAGCGCACCATATGGCAACATCGGCACGTGTCACCTGTCAGAATGCCAGCTGACCGGGCCCTCGCGATCGTGGGAACAGACTAGTACTTGTTTTCTAATTGTCACGATCCCCGTTTATTTAACTTTTTCCAAAACACTATTCAACGTTCACATGGCTTACTTATGATTTCACTGGCCTCACGATCAACATCTTATTCACAATACTCTCACAGTGACTTTTCACTGTACCAAAAGATTACTCTATTCTTAATAATATTTACTGTGAATGCACTCACTTGATCACTGAACTTTTCTTTATATCTATACTTCCTCTTAAAGAGATATCACTGGCAATCACTTCACGTATATGATATTATTCAGTACACAATCATGTCATATATAAATC
Source organism: Procambarus virginalis (assembly GCA_020271785.1). Classification (NCBI taxonomy): domain Eukaryota; kingdom Metazoa; phylum Arthropoda; class Malacostraca; order Decapoda; family Cambaridae; genus Procambarus; species Procambarus virginalis. The sequence continues at coordinate 23,551 of WNGS01104844.1, forward strand.
AGTAATCAAACTTCAGGCATATATATATCAATAGATCATAGAGATCAACACACAGGCATTTATATCGATAGATTATAGAGATCAATCCACAGGCATTTATCATAGATTATAGAGATCAACACAGGCAATATCTGGTTTACTACCAATTATATTATAATAATAATCACAGATCAATAACTGTGGTTGATCCCTCAGATCAACACAGACACAATAAAACAATGACAAGATCTTGTACTTACAGATAAGTACCTTTCCTTACGCACTCACTCAGACTCGTTTATACAAGCACTCGTAGGTGGCCTGATAGCTGGTTTCGCTCGTAGACACGGAGGGTACTCGCAGTATCTTGAGATGATTTCGTGAGTAAAGCGTGCTGTAAGCTTAACAGACAGACACACGCGCACACACTGGCACTGACGGTGCTAAGGTGGTGACGTCACGTCAGAGTGAGGGCGGGGCTGGCGGCGGCTGGCGTCGGCTGGCGTCGGCTGGCGGCGGCTGGCGGCGGCTGGCGTCGCTGGCGTCGGCTGGCGGCGGCTGGCGGCGGCTGGCGGCAGTACCATGCACTACACTGTACACTGTGGTACAGGTACACTGTGTAAAGTCACACACAGATTACTTAGCGGCGGCACTTCCTTAGTTCACTCTGAGTCACTCACAACGATCTTTGTCACCAGGGGTTACCTGATACCAGTCTGTTTCGCTCTGGAGATTTGTCACTTTAGGCTTCTAAACAATATATTCCCACTCGTGATTCTGGCGAGTGTGTGGTATATCGCAAAGACGCTGAGTTAACTTGACGGTGAGGGATAGACGGTGATCAGTCTATTGAACTGGAGACACAAAGCAGTTCTCCAGACACAAAGCAGAACGCTTTGAAAGAGACCAATGTCGTCTATGCCTTCAAATGCCCACTTGGGGACTGTAAGCCCCAAAGAACTCAATATATAGGCAAGACAACAACATCTCTTTCCAGGCAATTAACGATGCATAAGCAACAGGGCTCTATCAAGGAACATATAATCTCTTCCCACAACCAAACCATCACCAGAGAAATCTTAACAAACAACAAGAAATCATTGATAGATACAGCGACAACAGGCGCTTGACATCTGCGAGGCACTACACATCAAGAAGTCAACACCAGCAATCAACAGCCAATTAACGCACAACTATATTCTACCCACTTCAAGACTCCGCTCCAATATAGAAACATCAAGAAATATGGGCCAATAGGCCTTCTGCAGTTACAGATCTATTCTTCCTTTAGCTTATACCCATTGTTTCGTGTTCTGTGTTTGTTCTCACCTCACCCCAAACCATTGTAACATGTCACCTCACCCAAATGCAGGTATAAAAAGAAAAGCTTTTAAACTCTGTTCAGTTATAGTTGTTTTGTGTGTGTGTACTAAAGTCTTTGAAAATGTAATAAGTTTTACGAAACGCGCTCAAGTGTCGCGTCAGACTAGAATAAAAATGAATTTTGGAGAATTGATTTTTCATTTACCGTCACCAGTAAAAGAAACATAAGGAAAATAGAGAAAATTCGTGTTAGAATTATTAATCTTACTTTTTCGGTCATATTAATAATATATATATATATTATATATTTAGGTATATATATATATATATATATATATATATATATATATATATATATATATATATATATATATATATATATATATATATATTGGTGTATACTGGCAGCAGGTTTTCTTTTAAACATGTCTCATTGAATATGACCGCATATTCTGTATTTACTATCTTCTGATTTAGGGCTTCTATCCCTCTAACTATTTTCTTAGCATCAGGGCTTAGCTGAAATAGGAGTTCTCCAAAACTCATTTTCGTAATTTCCGGGTGAAGAAAAGAGGTGAATTACTATAGAATGTATTACACTTATTTATACAATTTGCACAACGTTTCGAACCTCCATGGTTCATTCTCAAGTAAGAAATTTTACAATGTGGTTGATTTTTACCCGCACTGGGTCAGGTGATAAGACAATAAAGGTGAAAACATAGGGGATACATAAGGGATAAATGTGGGGTGAAACATATGAACATAAGAATAGAGGTAACCGCAGAAGCCTATTGGCCCATACGAGGCAGCTGGTTCTACATACAAAATTAATCCAGTGTAATTGGCCTGTTATGTTGAACATTGTCTTCTGTGTTGGCATCGTTATGTTCTGGTCTTGTCCTTACTCTCATTGTGGGTAGAGTAAATAGTTCCGTGATTTGGGTGTTCATGGTAGGTTGTTCTATTCTTATGTGAATTGCTTCAAGAATTTGTAATCTTCTTGCATCTTGGGTTTTGTCTATTATGCATGTATTTTTGTTCAACATTTCTCTTGTTAGGGTGATGTCATGGGCTTGTCTCATGTGATTCCTAGGGGCACCGGATTGAAGATGGCATGTCAAACGCCTCGTCAGCTTGGTCGACGTCATACCTATGTACTTAGATTGAAGGTTACATCCTTCGTGGGGGCAAGTGTACATGTATACAACGCTTGACTGCTGTAGAGGGTTCTCTGTCGGCTTCGGGCTGTTTTTGTAAGGAGTTCGGAAGTCTTCTTGGTTTTATAGAATATTATCAGGTTTATGTTTTGGTTAGGAGTAGTGCTTTTTACTCCTTTACGGATTATTTCTTTCATTATTCTTTCCTCTTTTATATGTTCACTGTGCATGGTTGATTTGTAATATAATTTTATTGGAGGTATTGTGGTTTCTGTTCTAGGTTCTGGATTATACCAACGGTCCAAGTGTCTTCTTATAGCAGCGTTTATTTCCGCGTTGCTATATCCGTTGTTCACCAATACCTGAGTTACTCTTTCAAACTCTCTACTCACGTTGCTCCATTCAGAGCAGTGCGTAAGCGCTCGACGAATATAGCATTGAGAACACTGGCTTTGTATCTTTGGGGGCACTCACTTCTACCGTTCAGGCATAATCCTATGTTGGTGGGCTTGGTATATACGTTGGTGCTTAAAGAGGTTCCTGTTTTTGTTATTAGTACATCCAAGAATGGCAGACTGTTATTTTCACTATTTTCATGTGTAAATCGGAGTACTAACTCTCTCTCTAGATGTCTTTTTAGGTCAATTAGTTCATCTGAGTCTTTTACTATTACGAATATGTCAATTGTATGTCTTGGGCCGTCTTTCCTCTGAGCGCTGTTTCCCATGTAACATATGTTAGGAATTTTCTTATCTCCTCACAGTTTCCTTTTCGGAATGCCAGCCATGAATAATTTGTTTTCAGTTCCCCTCCTCGAGTTCATTAACCATTCTTCAACCAGATACTCAATCGTCAGTACACTGTGGTTGCTCATTCCTACTGGGGCCTCAAAACCGATTTCCCTTATGTCGGAGTCGTTCAGAGTGAAGACTAGGTCGAGTCTCGCTGGTTCATCGATTCCTCTCACCCTTGTGGATTCCCTGACATGCTGGCATAAAAAGATTCTTGTCGCTACCTGTATATCTTGTGTATGTACTTGCCGAAATGTGCTTGCAGGGGTTGAGCTCTGGCTCTTTGGTCCCGACTTTCAACTCTTAATAAAATGGTGAACAGGTTCCTTAGCCTAGTGGGCTCAATCATATCTACATTTGTAACTGTGTATGGAGTCTGCCTCCACCACATCACTTCTGTCACGGACCATGGCGCCATCTACGATCCAGGGGCGGAACTACAGCAGTTGACCCTCCCATTAATCAGTTTCCCATCTTGTAGTGGGTCAGGTTGAAAGATGACGAGTAACACGGACGAGGGATGGGAGTCAGTGAAGTCGGGACAGTGGAAGATTTGGGTCGACCTGAAGGTGCTAGTCAACTGGACTAGTTGAGCGCTGCTGTTGAGTGCTATAGACTTCTCTCCTGGAGGTGCTAGCCAGTGAGGCTAGGCGAGCACTGTGGTTGGGTGCTGTAGATTTCGATTCTGGAAGGTACTAGCCAGTGGGGCTAGGTGAGCACTGTGATTGGGCGCTGTAGACTTCGATTCTGGAAGGTACTAGCCAGTGGGGCTAGTTGAGCGTAGCTGATTTTACTGATTGAGCGTCCCAGCGAGTGTGCAACGGACGTGGAGCATCGAAGACTTCATCAGAGGCACTTTGTGTCCGTCATCCGTGAAGCAGGCGAGCGTAAGGGCTAGCAACGCCGATCCTGTTGACCTCCATAGACTTGTATATCTTATAATGGTGATGGGAAATAATGACGGGTTATTTTAAGTCTAATTCTTTTCATTTTACCTTTAAACATTACACTATTTTTCCCACCAAGATTATGGGTCTCTGGACTTGAGTCGGATCATAGTTTAAAAAGAACCCAGTTAGGAAGGTTTCGTAACAACTTCCTAATGCATTCCCTTTGTATACTACTCTGACACTGAAAAATTCTTTCTAATGTCTCTATTGCTCATTTGGGCACTCAATTTCCACCTCCCTTTGTGTATGTATTTATCTACCCCTGTCAATTCCCTTGAGAATCTTGTATGTGGTGATCATGTCCCCCATAACTCTTCTGTTTCTCAGTAACGTGAGGTTTAATTCCCGTAGTCTATCCTCGTAGCTCATACCCCTCAGTTCTGGTATTAGTCTGGTGGCAAACCTTCATATCTTTTCCAGTTTAGTGTTTTGCTTGACTAAATATGGACTCCATGCTGGAGCCGCATACTCCAGGATTGGTCTGACAAATGTGGTATACAAAGTTCTGAATGATTCTTTAAACAAGTTTCTAAAGGCCGTTCTTAGGGTAACCAACCTGGCATATGCCGCTGATTTTATCTTGAGATGGGCTTCAGGGGACAGGTCTGGCATGATATCAACCCCAGGTCTTCACCTCTCTCTCTCTCTCTCTCTCTCTCTGACTCTTGAAGTATTTCATCTCCCACATGATACCTTGCATCTGGTCTCCTGCTCCCATCACCTATCTTCAATACATTACATTTGCTTGGGTTAAACTCTAACAACCATTTGTTCTACCATTCCTACAGCTTGTCAAGGTCTTCCTGAAGCCTCAAGCTTTCCTCCTCAGTCTTAACCCTTCCCATAATTTTGGCGTCGTCAGCAAACATTGAGAGGAATGAATCAATATCCTCTGGGAGATCATTTACGTAAATCAGAAACAGGATAGGTCCGAGTACAGAGCCCTGCGTGACTCCACTGGTGATTTCACGCCAATCTGAGGTCTCACCCCCCTCACTAACTCTCTGCTTCCTATTGCTTAGGTACTCCCTTATCCACTAGAGTGCCCTACCAGTTACTCCTGCCAGGTTTCTCCACCTTATGCATCAGCTTCATATGGGTTACTGTCAGGTTTTCCGACAATCCAAGAAAATGCAGTCTGCCCATCCTTCTCTTTCTTGCATAAACTTTGTCACCTGATCGTTGAATTTTATTAAGCCTGTAAGGCAAGATTACCCTCCCTAAACCGATGTTGATTGGTTGTCACGAAGTCCCTTCTCTCCAGATGTGTTACTAGGTTTTTTCTCACGATGTTGTCCATCACCTTGCATGGTATACAAGTTATGAACACTGGCCTTCAGTTCAATGCCACTTGTCTGTCACCCGTTTGTATATTGGGACTACTTTAGCCGTCTTCCATATTTCTGGTAGGTCTCCCGTTTCCAGTGACCTACTATACACTATGGAGAGTGGCAAGCAAAGTGCTTCTGCACACTTTTTCAATACCTACCTATGGTTAGATTCCGTCCGGGCCAACAGCCTTTCTCGCGTCCAGATCCAACAGATGCCTCTTGACCTCATCTCTTGTAATTTCGAACCCTTCCAAGGCCGCCTAGTTTACCTCTTCTAGCACAGTGATCTCACCTCGTTCCATCGTGAGGACCTCTTTGAGCCTCTTGTAGAGTTCTTCACACACATCTTTGTCATTCTCTGTGTACCTGTCCACGCGCTTTCTAAGTATCTTCACCGGTTCCTTCACTTTTGTTTTCCTCCTCATGTGACTGTGGAGTAGCTTTGGTTCTATCTTGGCTTTATTAGCTATATCATTTTCAGAATTTTTCTCAGCTTCTCTTCTTACACTAACATACTCTTTCCTGGTACTCTGGTATCTCTCTCTGCTTTCTGGTGATCTGTTATTTCGGAAGTTCCTCCACTCCCTTTTGTTCAGTTCCATTGCTTCCATACATGCCCTATTAAACCACGGATTTCTTCTTTTTCTACTCGGTTTATTCCTGTCGGGCCGGATAAACTTGTTTACTACCTCCTGACACTTTTTGGTGACATAGTCCATCATGTTTTGTACGGGCTCAGTTTTGAGTTCTGTGTCCCATGGTATATCCAATAGAAATTTTCTCATTTCCTCATAATTTCCCTTTCGGTACGCTAGCCCTTTGTTTCCCAGTTCGTTTTTTTGGGGAGATAAATCCTAGCTCTACAAGGTACTCAAAGATCAGTACACTGTGATCACTCATTCGCAAGGGGCTTCTAACATAACTTCCCTTATATCCGACTCATTTAGGGTAAATATCATATCAGGTATAGCTGGTTCATCCTCTCCTCTCATTTTTGTCGGCCCCTTGATGTGTTGGCTTAGAAAGTTTATTGTTGCCAAGTCCAGCTGCTCATCTCTCAAAGTGTCTGGTCCTCCATGTGGGCCTCTGTTCTCTAACTATATTCCAGTGGTTGAAGTCTCCATGATTAGTAGTCTGGATCTGTTCCTGCTAGCGATAGAAGATGCTCTCTCTCTACTATATTAATGGTTGGCAATGTTGTTTCTATCCTATTCCTGTCTGAGTCTTCTGTCGTTTGGTGAGGGGTTATATTTGACTATTACCATAATCTTTTGTCCTCCAGTTGCTGTGTGTGTGTGTGTGTGTAAATTTATTCGGTATCAATAAATACTAACTCTTACGGGCAATAGTATGCTGGAGTTAATTTATCCGTATAAATGAAAGTGCAACAAGGACCATAATAACCTACAACTTGAACATCCTTGTTGTTCTTGTTCAGGTTGGTATAGTATGTAGTCACTTGTGTTGTTAGATAATGAACATGTAGATGTCATGTATAACAGTAAATGGTTAAAAACATCTTGCTTTTGTCTCAAGCTTATAGTCAGCTAATAATTGTGGGATTCAAGAACTATGTAATGATGTTTAATGACATAATTAACCACAATTCTCGCTTCAGTCTTAAAACGTTTTGTTCAGATAACGACTGGTAGGATGCACAATATCTTTATTAGTAATATTGTTAACTAACATTGTCACTCCTTGTTTTCTTTGTCTCAGCTTTGTGATCATATATCAGCTTGGTTGGTGATAGATATCCTCAGCGATCATCTTGTTTCTCTAACA
>WNGS01104849.1:0-14789 GCA_020271785.1 Procambarus virginalis
TGCTGTTCGTTCAAAATAGGAATTCTCAAATGTCAATTAAAATTGATATATATTGCATGCAGTACATATTTAGACATGGTTAGGTTAGGTGTTTAAGTACGGTTGGGGATTACATGTTGTATTTGTATTACGTGGGTGAAGCATTTACAGCATTGTAGTTCGATCAAAAGTTGTCAGCGAAGCACTTGTTCGAGGATGAGTGTTCGAACGTAATCAGTTGTGAGTCGTGTGTAAAGCCGTCCTCATAAACAACGTCCATTCCATGCATCCGCCAAACCCCCTGTTTATAAATGAAAAACGGTTTAACACACGACTCACAACTGATGACGTCCGAGCACTTCCGAAACAAGTGCTTCGCTGACGACTTTTATTCTAACTACCCAGCCCGTCCTCCAAACAAGATCCAAAAGTGATTCCATGCACCCGCCAAACCCCTGTTTTTATGAATGAAAGCGGTTTACACACGATTCACAACTGCTGACGTTCGAACATATCCAGAACAAGTGCTTCACTGACGAATTTGTTCGAACCACAACGCTGTAAATGCTTCACCCACGTACTACAAATACAAATAATCGCCAACAGAACCTAAACACCTAACCTAACCTAACCTATGCCTATATATACACAATATGCTAATATATACAATATTATTTTATACTTGAGAAAATTCCCGTTTTGAATGAACAGCATGTTAAAATTTATGAATGCGTCTGTGGGTCGACCGCTGGATGTAATGGACTTGAGTCGAGGACGGGTTGCTAACTACGCAACCCGTCCTCGACTCAAGTCCATTCCTTCCAGCGGTCGACCCCACAGATGCATTCAAAATTTTAACTTGCTGTCATTAAAACAGGAATTTTCTCAAATATAAATTAATATTAAAATATATTAGTATGTTGTACATATATAGGCATAGGTTAGGTTAGGTGTTTAGGTTCTGTTGGCGATTATTTGTATTTGTAGTACGTGGGTGAAGCATTTACCAACCCGTCCTCGACTCAAGTCCATTCCATCCAGCGGTCGACCCCACAGACACATTCATAAATTTTAACATGCTGTTCATTTAAAACGGGAATTTTCTCAGGTATAAATTAATATTTTAATAAATTAGCATAATGTGTATATATAGGCATAGGATTGGTTAGGTCAGGTGTTTAGGATCTGTTGGCGATTATTTGTATTTGTAGTACGTGGGTGAAGCATTTACAGCGTTGTGATTCGAACAAAGTTCGTCAGTGAAGCACTTGTTCCGGATATGTTCGAACGTCATCAGTTGTGAGTCGTGTGTAAGCCGCTTTTCATTCATAAATAGGGGGTTTGGCGGGTGCATGGAAGCACTTTTGGATCTTTGTTTGGAGGACGGGCCGAACTACATCGCTGTAAATGATTCACCCCCGAACTACAAATACAAATAATCGCCAACAGAACCTAAACACCTAACCTAACCGGTGGCTAAATATGCACAATATGTTAATATATAATAGCATTAATTTATATTTGAGAAAAGTTCAGTTTTGAATTAACTAAATATTAAAATTTATAAAAGCGTGTTTGGGTTCGACTGCTGGATGGAATGAACCTGGTCTGAGAACGGGTCGAGTGTAAACCGTTTTTCATTCATAAACAGGGGGCTTGGCGGATGCATGGAATCACATTTGGCCATTGTTTATAAGGATAGCCTGCGTCCTCAGCGATAAAGGCCAAAATGCTCGTTAGTGCAGCCGCCAAATGCACTTTTACGAATGAAAAACAGTTTACTCAGGAATTACAACTGACAATATTCGAACATTTCTCAAACAGCTTCGCTGACGACCTTTGTTCAAATCGCAGCCTGTCCTCTGTGAGAAATCGTCCCTCATATCACAAGCTCATGCCTGCTGATGTGTATCAGGGCTGCTTGCAGATGTGCTTGAAGGGTGCAACTTCCTAAGACCTGGCTTGTTGGCTGCCAGGGGTTCAAGACGCGCTCGCTTGACCTGCCAGTTGCTACCTAGAGTTGCGAAGGGGCGGGTGTGGTTTGGCGTGTCGGCACCATGGGGGCCCCCCTCCCCCCTGTGGTGCGTGCCCAGTCAATCGGCCTTGAGTTTTCTGCTCGGGTGGGATATCGTGAGGTGGGTTTGGTGCTGTGTGACATGCTGCGGGTTCCTGTGGGGGATGTCTATGGTATTGAGCTGGTGTCTGCCCGTCGAGTGGTTGTTAAACTAACAACAGAGGAGGTGTATAGGGCGTTTTTACGTCGGTACGAGGGGCGGACCTTGCCCCTGCCCGAAGGCGCGGGCACTGTGACTGTCTCCGATCGCAGTGGTGCCATTGCGTATGTCAGCGTGCATGGGGCGCCCCTGGAATTTCCGGAGGGACTGCTGAGGCGTTATTTCAGCCAGTTTGGGCCGGTCGTCAGTGTGTGGTTGCACCTGCTCTCCTCGGGTCCGCTCAAGGGTGTGTGGTCCAATATTCGCACCCTAGGAATGAGGCTGCGGGCGGACATTCCTTCTCAAGTGAGGCTTCTGGGGTGTTCGGTCAGAGTGTTTTATGCTCGTCAACCCCGTACGTGTTACCGTTGTGGCCTCTTGGGTCATCAGGCTGCTGGGTGCTCTGAACCTGCCGTCGCGCCCGTCAACCTCTTCCGTGGGGAGGATTTCCCGCCGCTCCCTGTGGACGAGGATTCGGTGGGTGTGGACGCCGCTTTGGCTGTTGCCGTACCGCGTGTGTCGCCTGAAGCGTCTCCTGCAGATGACGCCCCTCCTCCAGAGGCTGTGTCGCCTGTTGCGGTTGCCCCTCAGGCGGTTGCGTCGCCGTTGGGTATTCGTCCTGCCCCGGTTGTTGTCCTGGACGCTTCTATGGTTCTTCTGGCTCCTGTCACGCGGCTCCCCCGTCTTCCTGTTCTACGTCTGTGGTGCCTGTCATTGCACCCCTCGCCGTGTGCCTAGGATGTACTGGGTGCTGGGGTCACTGTGGGACCTCCTACTGTGCTCGCCCTGGTTCCCCATGTGGTTGAGGATGCTGCCGTCCTGCGGCGTCGGTTCGCCCAGCTTGTGTTGTCCGGGTCTCTGGGTCGACATCCGGCTCTGATGATGTGCGGCCGGTGCCCAAGCGTTCCCGGAGATCTTCTGATTGGGTTGATGCGGGAGAATTCGACGATGGTGGATCTTCCAGTGACAGTGGTGAGGTTCCGTCCCATTCCTCGGTGGTGGCGGAGGTCCATGTACCTGCGGCTGCCTGTATCGACATTTCTTCTCATGAGGTGCCTGTGGAGCTTGCTTCCGGTGCGTCGCCTGCGTCGGATGGTTCCGGTTCTGCGTGGGGGGTGGTTCCTCCTGCTGGTGAGCGTAGTGGTCTGGTGATTATGTTCAAGTAGACTGCTCGCTCTAGGGGTTCCGTACCCCCTGTTTCGTCCCCTGGTTCATCGGCAGCGGTTTTGCCTCCTCTCCCGTCTTCAACCGTCTCTACTGTGTCTCCTGAGGTATCAGGTGTGGGGTTGCCGTCTCGGCGGCCTTCATCGTCTTCTCCTGTGCGTCCGGCGGCGGGGCCGTCTCGGGGGCCTGCGTCCGCTTCTTCCGTGTCTTCTGCTTCCCTTCACTCTGCTTTACCTCGTTATGCGACAACTGTCGTCCAGCTCCGGATGCTGCCGTTTCTGCCTGATCTGATGGTTCGCGAGTTTATGCCCGCCCCCCTGAAGCAGGGGGACCGTTGTCCTAGCGATTGGGAGTACTTAGTGTGGGAGGCTTATAAGCAGAAATATCCTAGGCATGATTTTCCTGAGAAGTATATGCCTACAACTGTCGTGTCTCCTCCTGTTAAGTGATTTTTGTGTGTTTGCGTGTTTGTGCTCTGTGTTGTGGTGTTGTGTTCGTTTGTTTGTGGTGTGTGCGGTTGCGTGCGTGTGTGCGTAAGTGTATTGTATTTACTTTATTGGTGTTATGTGTTGTACCTCTCTATGTGGTTTTCAGGGCTAGTTGGCTTGTTTTGTGTTGTTTCACGGGTTGGTTTGTTGGGTGAGGGTTTAGGTATTTTGTCATTGTACTGCTGTGTTTCTTGTTTTGTTTGTCGGCCCTTCAGGCCGACGTTTTATGTATTTGGTGCTAAATGACTTTGAGCCTTTGTAATTTCTACCTGTGCCTTTGTCCTTTATACCTTTGTCCTTTGTAACTGTGCCTTTGTGATTTTTGTAATTTGTTGCCTACCTCATGCTTGCCTGTACATTTAACATTGCACGACACGTCTTGCACTGTTCCTTTTCTACTGTGATTGTGTGCGATGTGTAGTTTTTGTTAATTCCATTACCCTCCTGTATTTTCTAATTGTCTATATTTTCTGTGTTTTTGTGTTTATGTACATTGTTGTGTTTTTGTTGTCGGCCCTTCAGGCCGGTGTTTAGTGTATTTGTCTTTCTTTGTTTGTGTTCTGTTTTGTTTCTTGTTTTATTGTATTTATTCGCATGTACGCATGTAAAAATAAAAATAAAAAATAAAAAAAAGAACTTCCTGAAACCTCATCCAGTGTGTGTCAAGTTTGGAGTCTACAGATTCGTCATGCAAAGAGGGGGGTCGATCCAAGGATGTCAGAGTCGACCTAGGTCGTCTGGATTTAGTGCAATTGATCGAGCAGAGGTGCATGCTCAGGGGTGGGACATTTGTGCTGAAGGCTGGTAATGGGGGAGGAGAGAGAGGCACCCAAGCCCCCAACCTTTGTGGCCGCTAACTACAGAACCCGCCATTCCCCTCTGAGACAGGACAGAGGTTCACCGGCGTCCCCCTCTGGCGGGACGCCAGTGAACTAGCTATCGCAGGAAACTCCAGAACTAGTGGCCGCCCCAATCAGATGGCACCTGCAGAAAGGCTTAGGAGGCCAAATGCTGTGATTGGTTGTCAGGTGAATCCTCCAGGGCATCTGGAGCCACCAAGACCTGCACTTGGTGCTATGGACCCTGAGGGGAAGAGATGCAGTCTTACTAGAGCTCAGAGGCGGCCCTCTTTACCTTAGTCCTTTATAATTAAAATTTACTTTTGCACTTGCAATATGACAGAGCCGAATCACTGGTGATTGCAGGAGTGATTGAATTAACACCTGAACAAGGATTTAACTGCAAACTACTTCGCCAGTACAGAGAACGGAGAAGCCGGCCCCAGTGTGTGGGTACTGAGGCAGTGTGGGTAATACTTGTAGCCAGTGGTGTGGGTACTGAGGCTGTGTGGGTAATACTTGTAGCCAGTGGTGTGGGTACAGAGGCTGTGTGGGTAATACTTGTAGCCAGTGGTGTGGGTACTGAGGCTGTGTGGGTAATACTTGTAGCCAGTGGTGTGGGTACAGAGGCTGTGTGTGTAATACTTGTAGCCAGTGGTGTGGGTACAGAGGCTGTGTGGGTAATACTTGTAGCCAGTGGTGTGGGTACTGAGGCAGTGTGGGTAATACTTGTAGCCAGTGGTGTGGGTATTGAGGCTGTGTGGGTAATACTTGTAGCCAGTGGTGTGGGTACTGAGGCTGTGTGGGTAATACTTGTAGCCAGTGGTGTGGGTACAGAGGCAGTGTGGGTAATACCTGTAGCCAGTGGTGTGGGTACTGAGGCTGTGTGGGTAATACTTGTAGCCAGTGGTGTGGGTACTGAGGCAGTGTGGGTAATACTTGTAGCCAGTGGTGTGGGTACTGAGGCTGTGTGGGTAATACTTGTAGCCAGTGGTGTGGGTACTGAGGCAGTGTGGGTAATACTTGTAGCCAGTGGTGTGGGTACTGAGGCTGTGTGGGTAATACTTGTAGCCAGTGGTGTGAGTACTGAGACAGTGTGGGTAATACTTGTAGCCAGTGGTGTGGGTACTGAAGCAGTGTGGGTAATACTTGTAACCAGTGGTGTGGGTACTGAAGCAGTGTGGGTAATACTTGTAGCCAGTGGTGTGGGTACTGAAGCAGTGTGGGTAATACTTGTAACCAGTGGTGTGGGTACTGAAGCAGTGTGGGTAATACTTGTAACCAGTGGTGTGGGTACTGAAGCAGTGTGGGTAATACTTGTAGCCAGTGGTGTGGGTACTGAAGCAGTGTGGGTAATACTTGTAACCAGTGGTGTGGGTACAGAGGCTGTGTGGGTAATACTTGTAGCCAGTGGTGTGTCCTCATTTATTACTGCTAAACGTCACAGGTTTAACGACTTCAAGACTACGTGTCATCGTTAACGACTCGTGAGACTCACTGTCGAGTGGTACGTCATGAAGTGGTTGTCAGTGAAGCAGTGACGCATCATTAGTGACGCAGTGGTTGTCAGTGAAGCAGTGACTCATCATTAGTGACGCAGTGGTTGTCAGTGACGCATCATTAGTGACGCAGTGGTTGTCAGTGACGCATCATTAGTGACGCAGTGGTTGTCAGTGAAGCAGTGACGCATCATTAGTGACGCAGTGGTTGTCAGTGAAGCAGTGACGCATCATTAGTGACGCAGTGGTTGTCAGTGAAGCAGTGACGCATCATTAGTGACGCAGTGGTTGTCAGTGAAGCAGTGACGCATCATTAGTGACGCAGTGGTTGTCAGTGAAGCAGTGACGCATCATTAGTGACGCAGTGGTTGTCAGTGAAGCAGTGACGCATTAGTGACGCAGTGGTTGGCAGTGACACATCATTAGTGACGCAGTGGTTGTCAGTGAGGCAGTGACGCATCATTAGTGACGCAGTGGTTGTCAGTGAAGCAGTGACGCATGATTAGTGACGCAGTTGTTGTCAGTGAAGCAGTGACGCATCATTAGTGACGCAGTGGTTGTCAGTGAGGCAGTGACGCATCATTAGTGACGCAGTGGTTGTCAGTGAAGCAGTGACGCATCATTAGTGACGCATCATTAGTGACGCAGTGGTTGTCAGTGAGGCAATGACGCATCATTAGTGACGCAGTGGTTGTCAGTGAGGCAGTGACGCAGTGGTTGGCAGTGACGCATCATTAGTGACACAGTGGTTGTCAGTGAAGCAGTGACGCATCATTAGTGACGCAGTGGTTGTCAGTGAAGCATTGACGCATCATTAGTGACGCAGTGGTTGTCAGTGAGGCAGTGACGCATCATTAGTGACGCAGTGGTTGTCAGTGAAGCAGTGACGCATCATTAGTGACGCAGTGGTTGTCAGTGAGACAGTGACGCATCATTAGTGACGCAGTGGTTGTCAGTGAAGCAGTGACGCATCATTAGTGACGCAGTGGTTGTCAGTGAGGCAGTGACGCATAATTTGTGACGCAGTGGTTGTCAGTGAGGCAGTGACGCATCATGAGTGACGCAGTGGTTGTCAGTGAAGCAGTGACGCATCATTAGTGACGCAGTGGTTGTCAGTGAAGCAGTGACGCATCATTAGTGACGCAGTGGTTGTCAGTGAAGCAGTGACGCATCATTAGTGACGCAGTGGTTGTCAGTGAAGCAGTGACGTATCATTAGTGACGCAGTGGTTGTCAGTGAAGCAGTGACGCATCATTAGTGACGCAGTGGTTGTCAGTGAAGCAGTGACGCATCATTAGTGACGCAGTGGTTGTCAGTGAAGCAGTGACGCATCATTAGTGACGCAGTGGTTGTTAGTGAAGCAGTGACGCATCATTAGTGACGCAGTGGTTGTCAGTGAAGCAGTGACGCATCATTAGTGACGCAGTGGTTGTCAGTGAAGCAGTGACGCATCATTAGTGACGCAGTGGTTGTCAAGTTTTTCCTGAGATCTGTGAGAGTCTCTAAGTGAGGTCACAGTATCGGGGTCGAGGTGGGTTGTGTAGCCCTCATTCCAAAGGACAGTGTGCGTGCCTGCGCGCGCGCCCACCCAGGGCGCAGTCATATGGACATGCAACCTATCCTCGACTCAAGTCGATTACATTCAGCGGTCAACCCCACAGACGCATTCATAAATTTTAACATGCTGTTCATTCAAAACGGGAATTTTCTCAAGTATAAATTAATATTATAATATATTAACATATTGTGTATAAATAGGCATAGGTTAGGTTAGGTCAGGTGTTTAGGTTCTGTTGGCGATTATTTGTATTTGTAGTACGTGGGTGAAGCATTTACAGCGTTGTGGTTCGAACAAAATTCGTCAGTGAAGCACTTGTTCCGGAAATGTTCGAACGTCAGCAGTTGTGAGTCGTGTGTAAACCGCTTTTCATTCATAAACAGGGGGTTTGGCGGGTGGATGGAATCACTTTTGGATCTTTGTTTGGAGGACGGGCTGGGACATGTGTGTGTTCACCTAGTTGTGCTTGCGGGGGTTGAGCTCTGGCTCTTTGGTCCCGCCTCTCAACTGTCAATCAACAGGTACTCACCTAGTTGTACTCACCTAGTTGTGCTTGCGGGGGTTGAGCTCTGGCTCTTTGGTCCCGCCTCTCAACCGTCAATCAACAGGTGTACAGTTTCCTGAGCCTAATGGGCTCTATCATATCTACATTTGAAACTGTGTATGGAGTCAGCCTCCACCACATCGCTTCCTAATGCATTCCATTTGTCAACCACTCTGACACTAAAAAAGTTCTTTCTAATATCTCTGTGGCTCATTTGGGCACTCAGCTTCCACCTGTGTCCCCTAGTGCGTGTGCCCCTTGTGTTAAACAGCCTGTCTTTATCAACCCTGTCGATTCCCCTGAGAATCTTGAATGTGGTGATCATGTCCCCCCTAACTCTTCTGTCTTCCAACGAAGTGAGGTTTAATTCCTGCAGTCGCTCCTCGTAGCTCATACCTCTCAGCTCGGGTACTAGTCTGGTGGCAAACCTTTGAACCTTTTCCAGTTTAGTCTTATGCTTGACTAGATAGGGACTCCATGCTGGAGCCGCATACTCCAGGATTGGTCTGACATATGTGGTATATAATGTTCTGAAAGATTCCTTACACAAGTTTCTAAAGGCCGTTCTTATGTTAGCCAACCTGGCATATGCTGCTGATGTTATCCTCTTGATATGAGCTTCGGGGGACAGGTCTGGCGTGATATCAACCCCCAGGTCTTTCTCTCTCTCTCTGACTCTTGAAGTATTTCATCTCCCAAATGATACCTTGTATCTGGTCTCCTGCTTCCTACCCCTATCTTCATTACATTACATTTGCTTGGGTTAAACTCTAACAGCCATTTGTTCGACCATTCCTGCAGCTTGTCCAGGTCTTCTTGAAGTCTCAAGCTGTCCTCCTCTGTCTTAATCCTTCTCATAATTTTGGCGTCGTCAGCAAACATTGAGAGGAATGAGTCTATACCCTCTGGGAGATCGTTTACGTATATCAGAAACAGGATAGGTCCAAGTACAGAGCCCTGTGGGACTCCACTGGTGACTTCACGCCAGTCTGAGGTCTCACCCCTCACTGTAACTCTCTGTTTCCTATTGCTTAGGTACTCCCTTATCCACTGGAGCGCCCTACCTGTTACTCCTGCCTGTTTCTCCAGCCTCCTGCTCCCTTCTCTAATTTCATCACCTTCACTTTCCCGAGTGAACTTAGGTGTACAGATTCCTGAGCCTACTGGGCTCTATCATATCTACACTTGAAACTGTGTATGGAGTCAGCCTCCACCACATCACTCCTAATGCATTCCATTTATTAACTACTCTGACACTGAAAAAATTCTTTCTAACGTCTCTGTGCTCATCTGGGTACTAAGTTTCCACCTGTGTCCCCTTGTTCGTGTCCCACCCGTGGTGAAGAGTTTGTCTTTGTCCGCCCTGTCAATTCCCCTGAGAATTTGTAGGTGGTTATCATGTCTCCCTTACTCTTCTGTTTTCCAGGGATGTGAGGTTCAGCTCCTTTAGCCTTTCCTCGTAGCTCAATCCTCTCAGTTCCGGGACGAGCCTGGTGGCATACCGCTGAATCTTCTCTAACTTTGTCTTGTGTTTAACTAGGTATGGACTCCAGGCTGGAGCTGCATACTCCAGGATTGGTCTTACATAAGTGGTATACAGGGTTCTGAAAGATTCCTTACACAAATTTCTAAAGGCAGTTCTTATGTTGGCCAGTCTAGCATATGCCGCTGATGATATTCTTTTGATGTGGGCTTCTGGGGACAGGTTCGGTGTGATATCAACCCCAGATCTTTCTCTCTATTTGACTCTTGCAGGATTTCCCCTCCCAAATGATACCTTGTGTTCAGCCTCCTGCTCCCTTCTCCTAATTTCATCACCTTACACTTTCCCGAGTTGAACTTTAGCAGCCATTTTCTAGACCATTCCTCCAGTTTATCCAGGTCATCCTGTAGTCTCTGTCTATCTTCATCCGTCTTGATTCTTCTCATAATTTTGCATCATCAGCAAACATTGAGAGGAATGAGTCTATACCCTCCGGAAGATCGTTCACATATATTAGAAACAGGATGGGTCCAAGTACTGAGCCCTGTGGGACTCCGCTGGTGACATCTCGCCACTCTGATGTCTCCCCCCTCACCGTTACTCGCTGTTTCCTGTTGCTTAAGTACTCCTTATCCACTGGAGCACCTTCCCTTTTACTCCTGCCTGTTGCTCCAACTTTTTTAACAGCCTTTTGTGCGGTACTGTGTCAAAGGCTTTTTGGCAATCCAGGAAAATGCAGTCGGCCCACCCTTCTCTTTCCTGCCTAATTTTGTTGCTTGGTCATAAAATTCTATTAAACCTGTGAGGCACGATTTACCATCCCTGAACCCATGTTGGTGGTGCGTTACAAAGTTATTCCCTCTAGATGCTCTACGAGCCTTTTCCTCACGATCTTCTCCATTACCTTGCATGGTATACAAGTTAAGGAAACTGGCCTGTAATTCAGTGCCTCTTGCCTGTCACCCTTTTGTATATGGGACCACGTTAGCTGTCTTCCAACTTTCTGGTAAGTCTCCTGTTTCCAGTGACCTGTTATACACCATAGAGAGTGGCACACTTAGTGCTTCTGCACCTTCCTTTAGTATCCATGGTGAGATTCTGTCAGGCCCAACAGCCTTTGTCACATCCAGCTCCAGCAGACACCTTTTGACCTCATCACTGGTGAGGTCAAATTCCTCCAAGGTTGCTTGGTTTGCCACCTCCTCATTTAGTGCAGGGGCTTCTCCTTGTTCTATTGTGAAGACCTCCTGGAATCTCTTGTTGAGTTCTTCACACACCTCCTTGTCATTCTCTGTGTATCTGTTCTCCGCTTTTCGCAGCTTCATCACTTGTTCTTTCACTGCTGTTTTCCTCCTGATGTGGCTGTGGAGCAGCTTTGGTTGGGTCTTGGCTTTACTCGCGATGTCATTTTCAAACTGTCTCTCTGCTTCTCTCCTCACTCTGAGGTACTCATTCTGGCCCTCTGGTATCTCTCCCTGCTCTCTGGTGTTCTGTTATTTCTGTAATTTCTCCATGTTCTTTTACTCAGTTGCTTCGCTACCTTGCATTCCTGGTTGAACCATGGGTTTTTCTGTTTTGTTTTTCGTTTTCTCTTTTGGACAGGGATAAACCTGTCTGCAGCTTCCTGGCACTTCTGGGTGACAAAATCCATCATGACCTGCACATTCTTGTCTCTAAGTTCTGTTTCCCATGGTATTCCTCTGAGGAATCCTCATCTCTTCATATT
This sequence comes from Procambarus virginalis, assembly GCA_020271785.1. NCBI lineage: Eukaryota > Metazoa > Arthropoda > Malacostraca > Decapoda > Cambaridae > Procambarus > Procambarus virginalis. The sequence goes on from WNGS01104849.1 coordinate 11,494, forward strand.
TTCCTCTTCGGTAATTCAGTCTTTTTCCCTCCACTCCCATCCTTGGATAGGTTATCCCTACCTCCACCAAGTACTCAAAGGTCAGTACACTGTGGTCACTCATTCCTATGGGGGCTTCCACTTTGACTTCCCTATTTCTGACTCATTCAGGGTGAATATCAAGTCGAGTCTAGCTGGTTCATCATTGCCTCTCACTCTTGTGGGTTCCTTGACATGCTGGCTCAGAAAATTCCTTGTGCCACTTCCAAGAGTTTAGCTCTCCACGTATCTGCACCACCATGTGGGTCCCCATTCTCCCAGTCTATCTTTCCATGGTTGAAATCGCCCATGATTAAGAGTCTGGAGCCATTCCTGCAGGCAACTGAAGGCTCTCTCTATTATATTAATGGTTGCCATGTTGTTCCTATCAAACTCCTGTCTTGGTCTTCTGTCATTTAGGGGAGGGTTGTACATGACTGCCACTATTATCTTAGGTCCACCCATTGTTATAGTTCCTGTTATGTAATCTCTGAATCCGTCACAGCCCGGAATTTCCATCTCATCAAAACTCCAGTCCTTCCTTATCAGCAGGGCCACTCCTCCGCTCCTCTCCCTTCCCTCTCTTTCCTTACTATATAGTAGTCCTTTGGAAACACAGCATCTGTTATGACTCCTGACAATTTTGTTTCTGTTAGTCCTACTACATCAGGGTTTTCTTCTTGCACCCTTTCAGCCAGTTCACTTGCTTTATTGGTAATCCCATCAATGTTTGAGTACATTACCTTGAAGCTCACTTTCTTGTATCCAATTTCACCCTCACTCCCCACAAGTGTAGGAAGTTGTTCTATGGTCAATGTTACTTGGGTAGGCTCCTCCTCCTGTGAGGTAGTTCCAGGGGTTCAAGGGAGGTGGAGTGGTGGGGGATGGAGGGCTTAGGTCTTCCTCAGGCCTGCTTGGGGCAGGAGGAAGTCCTGGGGTGAGGGAGCAGGGATTGCTTGGGGAAAGGGCACGCCCTCCTGCAGTGTAGTTGACAGGGGTTTGGAGGGAGATGGAGTGGGGGATAGAGGGCTTTGGTCTTGCTCAGGCCTGCTTGGGGCAGGAAGAAGACCAGGGGCTGAGGGAAGCAGGGGCTACTTGGGTAAGGGGAGGGGGAGGCTGGGTTTCCTGATGGGCATTGTGCATGGGCAAGGGGAGGGTTTGTGCTGGGGGAGGGGGCCCTATTGGGTGGTGTGCTGGGGTGTTGCATTCCCCCTTGGGTTCCTGGGTTGCTGGACTGGGGCTCCCCACTCCCCTCTGGGATTGCTGGGTTGGAGGCTGAGGTTCCTGGCTCCCTTCCCTCTCCTTGCGCCTTTTCCTTGCATCTGCTGCCCTTACTATCTCGTCTCTGGTCATGTCTCTCTGAACATATACCTCTTTGTAGTTCCTTGCATACCTCAGTTTGCTCTTCTTTACTAGGATGTCTTCTTTGATGTCCTCGCTCTTGAATACTACCTTGATCAATCTCTTTTTGTCTCTGTTGTACTGGCCAATCCGGAAAAAACTGTTCTATGTCTCGTTCAGCCCTTCCATTCCTATCTCCTTTAATATCCCTGCCACTTCAGCTTTGTCTTTAGCCCTCGATTCCTCCCTTGTGGAGCCCTCTTGTTCCTTCACACCTACCACTACTACAGCTCTTTTCCTTTCCATTAGCTGGCTGTGCATCTAGCTGCCTCCTGTGAGGTTACTGCTTTCATTACAACTTCCTTGACTGTGGACATTGCTCCTGGGCTCTTCATCATTTCAGCAAAGGTTGGGCCAATTGTTGCGGTCCCTGCCATTGCTACATCTCCTGGTACCTGGGGGTTGGTCCCTGGGCCAGAGTCTGAGGAGGGCCTGTTTTAGGCTTTTTATCTCCTCTTGCGCTGCACTTAGTTCTGTCTGCAGCTTATATAGTTTCTCTCAGTTCCTTCAATTCCCCACTGACTTCCTTCCATGCCTTAACAATCATCTCCATGAATGACTCGTCCAGTCCCTCTCCTCCAGCTTCGTTCTGTTGTCTTACCATCCCGCTTGCCCTGTGTGTGTGTGCGTGTGCGTGTGTTGTGCGTGTGGTGTGTGTGGTGTGTGTGTGTGTGTGTGTGTGTGTGTGTGGTGTGGGTGTGTGTGTGTGTGTGTGGTGTGTGGGTGTGGTGTGTGTGTGTGTGGTGTGTGTGTGTGTTTATTGTGGGGGTGGCACGGTGGGGGGGTTGGGTTAACTGCTGGAGGGATGGAGGAGAGGGAGAGAGGGAGTGAACGGGGGAGAGGGGGGAGTGAAGAGGAGTGAAGGGAGGTGAAAGGGAGTGAGGAAGAGCGAGGGAGAGAAGGAAATAGGCAGAGCGGGGGGGGGGGGAAGGAGGACAATCAGGGGGGGGTGAGGGATGGGGGGCAAGTCCCAGTGGTGAGGAGGTGAGGTCGCGGTAGGCTGTTTGTGCGTGCGTGTGTGTGTGTGTGTTTACACTGGCGTGTTATGGCGGGGAGGGGGGGGGGGGTCTAGTCAGTGGCGGTGTAATGTAACACACAGGTGTGAAAACCTAGTACCAAGCTGAGGATCTTGAGCTAATTTTGTATTTTAATTATCTTATGTTCAAAGCTAATTACTATATAAAGAACACTGTACACTTGTATGACTGACTTTGAGAGGCACTCACCTCCAAGTAAGCATCCCACAGCACAATTAGGTGATTTATGAAGCGATGTCCGCCGTAATTGTTGTCGTCCCCGCCAGAGGTCTCTCCCAAGTGGTGGTCCAAGTCCTTCCCTTCTCAGGCCTCTGATGCCACCGTCATGCCACCATCTCGTTCTTTTTCCCACGTTCTGTGTGCGTGGGAGTGGTGTGCGTGTGTGTGTGTGTACGTGGGTGGTGTGGTTGCTGGTGGGTGGGTGGGTGAGGTGTTGTCTTTAGATTACTGCGGGGGATTAGTGGCTTATCTGGGTTCCCAATGAGCCCACAGTTGCTGTCCTTGTTACCACTACCACTTACGATTGTATTATTGAATGGAATGCATAGTGTCTATGATATGATATATAAACCTTGCACTCTGTTGGAGACTTATCAGAGAGCACTAACCAGCCAGCCCCCCACAAGCTGGGTAAGAGAATCTAGAGCTGAATTGTCTTGGAGACAATTCAGCCCTGAATTCAACAATTCAGACACACACACACACACACACACACACACACACACACACACACACACACACACACACAACACACACCACACACACACACCAGGAAGCAGCCCGTGACAGCTGACTAACTCCCAGGTACCTATTTACTGTAGGTAACAGGGGCATTCAGGG
>WNGS01104854.1:0-13855 GCA_020271785.1 Procambarus virginalis
CCATATTGTTATTGTTATATTATACGTGCCCATTGGATCCTATTATCATGCTAAAATCAAGAATTTGTTCCTATTTTTACTAACAATTGGAGAGCCAACTGCTGTTGGTCAGCCTCCAGTCGTCCCCCACACACACCTTCCTCTCCTCCAGAGGGGTACAACGAGCGTGTGTATATTATATATATATTTAGTATATATATATATATATATATATATATATATATATATATATATATATATATGTACCTTCCCACCTCACATGTGTGTTATCCCTCGTAATTGCTGACACATTTACACTACAGCAGCAGCCTATATCATTTGTGTAGACTCAATTGCTCATACGGGTTTCTACAAAAAGATAATTTCTATTAACGAAACTAAGAAGGTCTGACCTCAATATACAATAAATAAATATAAATATAAATATATATATATATATATATATATATATATATATATATATATATATATATATATATATATATATATATATATATATATATATGAGACGATTTTAAAGGAATTTTGTACCCAGTAGAAATATGGTGTCCAACCCCATACCTCTTACTCCTATGGTAGATGAATGTCAGATGACTCTGGGCAGTTCGGACAAGGAGCGCTGGCAGTGTTGTGGCGTTAGTGTGGTGGACTGGGGGGGGGGAGTCAGGGCGCCACAAGTAGGGCCCGTCAGAACACTGCAACAGTCTTGGGAATCCTCCGTCTCTGATTCTAAAGTTTGTGCCCAAGGCTGTGGTCACCCTTGGGAGGATCTAAGACGGTCATTATGCTAGTTTCTCTATCACTACACCAAGCACTAAGAATGGGCCCGAAGTGTCTATTTATATGTCCGTAATTTGGCTTGGTTTTAGGACCAGTTAATTTTAGGACTTGTTAGAAAGGGCGAGTGCCTGCAGGACTTGTGTCCCAGTCCATCTGTGGTCAGCTTGGGTCCGCCATGACACCTGCAGGGTCAAAGGAGCCTCCGTAGTCACTGCTGCCTCACTGAACGAACTGCTCTGATATTCTCGCGACGAAATTGGCTGCAGGTCTGGGGGCCCTTTAATATATATATTTCTTTAAGGATTTCCTGGAGCCTATTTATTGTGCTACGACTATGTCATCTTAGGAGTGATTTAATACAGGTAGTGTAAGCATTGATGATAAAACAAAATATAATCATTTATACTACTAAATAATAATGTAAGACTGAGAGTGTCAATATCTATGTCTGTTTTGTACGAAATGTTTTAGGAAGTGTCTTAGCGCTCTGAATTATCACCCTGTTCTGGGTTACTTTATAAGAATGACGTCATGTAAACAGACCGGTAGCCAATCATGTTCGCTATTTTTATGGTATGACGCACAAAGATGCCATGTAGGGATTTTCTGAACTATGTTATACTTTTGTTGATATATACAGCTGTGAATAGAGTTCTTGATTGGGTAGTGGAGTGGTACTAGTAATCTTCCTGAATAGAACGATAGAAGGAACGTCGATCCTATAGTTATGCATTGTAAGGGGAAATAAAGTGTCAATAACTACCTATTGTTGCCATACAACTCAACCCATAACATTTAACCCATAGTTGCCATCCACCTCAACCCAGAACAATTTAGTCAGCGGGAAGGTTGCTATTATTAATCTCCTCATATCTTGCAAGATTATTTTCTCCCCAACACCTGTGACGGAGAGCACCATTTTCAGCTTTAATTCGTCATGTAATAAAGCTGCTTGTTCCCCGTTCTGCACGTTTAGGGGGAGGGACAGGAACGAGGGTTTTATCATATTTAAAACTGGAATTATTGGGTGAATCTCCGTCATCAGTGTTGTGTATCTGACACAGGTGGTCAAGATTGATCAGTCAGTTGTCATGATTGATCAATCAGTGGTCAAGACTGTTCAAAATGGGGTTAAAATTAATCAACTATTTGTCAAGACTGATCAACCAGTGGTCAATATTGACCAGCCACGGGATTTTGATCAACTAGGAGGGGGGGGGAGGGGTTAAGAATGGCCAACTAGTGATCGAAATTAATGAACCCAGTGTTATTTTTAACCAAGGTTCAAGATTGATCAACCAAGTGTTAATGATCAACCAGGGGTCAACCACTTTGTAATTTATGAGTATGTGTGAGTGTGTACATTAAGTGTTTTATATAAACATAGAGCTACCCTAATGAAGTCTTTTTCTCTTTCCTACGATGCCGTAAAGATGATCAATTCGCTTAATGTTTCTCCGTGACATGTTTAAGTATTTTGGTTAAGAATGAGATGTGTGGAATATTTTTTTTTTACCAACGTAATAGCATAACGTGTCTTACTAATGTCTATGGAAGCATTTGGGCCATGTATGGCTATTTACAGAACAAACCAAGTTCTCACGAGACAGAGAGAGAGTATCTACTCAACTTAAATCAACCATTTTGTGAATACCATTCCAGGGAGGCCTTCATCATAAATGAATCCATATTAGAATATGTAATTACATCTAACAGCTATAAGCATATCATTGTAATATGCCAAAATAAATGCATATACTCAATAAATAATTGTTTAGCCAAATACATTTGGTTAACGTTTGCATAAATAGGTCTTATAAAAGGGGCAACGATGCCCACTTTGAGGTGGATCGAAGACAGTGTCTAGATGCTGAACATCAGTGAAAACATTACCCCGCCACCAGGAGGTTATTCCAGGAAGTTCAAGCTGCTTAATGGCTGCCGTTTAATAACCATGGACCTGAAAGGTGGTGTCAACTACAGATAAATGTGTATCAGTATTATGGCACACTGTTTAAAATGTTTTGATTGTGTGTCTTGTCACAAAACCAGTGAGAGTATTATGTGAGTACATCACCTCAGCTGTAATGCCTGTGGGAAATTTTACCCACCATATCTAATAATCATCAAGAAATGTATTATTTCAAATCATATCTATNGTTGAGCAGTGATGACAGGCTCAAGGCTATAGTCTTCAGTTGACTGGGCAGTTATTCCCTACAAGGTTTGGTAAGGAGCCACGTGTTTGTGTGTGTGTGGTTTGCGTGTGGTGTGTTTGTGTGTATGTGTGAGAGTTTCAAGTCACAAACACAGACTGAAGACGAGGCCTCGGTCTAGTAAAGAAAGAAATATGATGGAACCTTACAGAAACCCCCACCTGAGTGACATAACATACCTGCTGTGATTTGCATTTCTACAATCAAGTGTCTGGCTTTATGTCAAGGTAACACATGATTTCTCACGGCGGCAAGTACATAATGTTGCCACACTTGTTAGCACCAGCAACCGGCTGCAGTTTTGCTGTGATCGTTGGGTCCAGTTCATTGTGTTATTTTATTGGGCTTCAATTTTTTTTTTTTTTGTGAGGCACCAGGCTTAGAGCGCTGTGGTCTCTAGCTAGGCCTCTTCGAGACGAGAGAAGTTGAATTCTATTTTTTCTCGTGGGTGCTAAGCAACAGATAGGGAAGCAATCGGGTGCGAGTGTTTTGTAAAATGATTTGTATCTCTAGCACGTTGATTGCTTCATTTTAAAACGGAACTAAACGAGCGAAGGTCAGATTGTACATATTTCCATGTGTGTGTTGCCGTCAAGAGAGCTTGGAGGTAGAAGTCGTATTGGGAATCTGTCTGTACTCAGCCACAGACAGTAAATGTGTACAGTCTGTAGCTGAGTGGGTATAGTACTGGAAATGCCAAGGGACTTGGAGGCCCTGGCTGGCCAGGTTCGAATCCTTCAGAGGTCAAGAGTTTTCATATATATATATATATATATATATATATATATATATATATATATATATATATATATATATATATATATATATATGAATGTCATATGGATTGCAACTTGAAAGCTACTTGAAAAATATATTTTGTAACATTACTGAGGTTAACATCCCTGGACTTCATACCACGTGTTCCACATATCTCTGGACTCACCACACCTGTCCCACACATCCCTGGACTCCCCCACACACCCGTCCCACACATCCCTGGACTCCGCGCAAACCTGTCTCACACATCCCAGGACTCCCCACACACCTGTCTCACACATCCCAGGACTCCCCATACATCCCTGGACTCCACACACCTGTCTCACACATCCCAGGACTCCCCACACACCTGTCCCACACATCCCAGGACTCCCCACACACCCGTCCCACACATCTCCTGATCTTAATATGGCTCTACAAGAAGCGTTCGTTTGTGTCAAGCTTCCCGAATGTGTCCTTATATATATATATATAATATTATATATATATATATATATAATATATATATATATATTATATATATATATATATATATATATATATATAAAAAGACTAGTTTCGATAAAGTTGTGTGAGAGAGTGAGATACAGACAGACAGAGACAGAGAGACAGAGACTTTCCTCACCTGAAAAATACATTTGTAATATAAAGAAGAAAAAAAAATACCTCAGAATGCAATCTCATCCCCAGGTGGACCCAGTACAACACATACAGAGGATCCAAGCCAATGACTTATGTATTAATCCCCTCACCTTTTCCTCTCGATGTTTTACATGTACCCGCGCGCGCGCGCGTGTGTGTGTGTGTGTGTGTGTGTGTGATGTTGCCATGGCGACCACCTCCGCCACCAGCTGTTCTGGCTCTGGTGTTTACATGTGACGTCATCACCTCTAGAATGTAAACAAACAAATGAAGGGTGTTGTCGCAGTGTTTGAAATTCATATTTACATATTTGTGGTTTATATTTTACAGTTGTAATAATGGAGATAATGTTAGGGTTTTAGAGTAATGTTTTAATGAGACCAGTTATTCCTCTCACTAAAATTTAATATGGGCCTTGTTGTCTATTCCAACTTTGATGCCAAAAAAATCCCCAAACTTTGATGCCAAAAAAATCCCCAAACTTTGATGCCAAAAAAATCCCCAAACTTTGAGGCCAAAAAAATCCCCAAACTTTGATGCCAAAAAAATCCCCAAACTTTGAGGCCAAAATAATCCCCCCAAACTTTGAGGCCAAAATAATCCCCCCAAACTTTGAGGCCAAAATAATCCCCCCAACTTTCAGGCCAAAATAATCCCCCCAAACTTTGAGGCCAAAATAATCCCCCCAACTTTGATGCCAAAATAATCCCCCAACTTTCAGGCCAAAATAATCCCCCCAACTTTGAGGCCAAAATAATCTCCCCAACTTTGAGGCCAAAATAATCTCCCCAACTTTGAGGCCAAAATAATCCCCCCAACTTTGAGGCCAAAATAATCTCCCCAACTTTGAGGCCAAAATAATCCCCCCCAACTTTGATGCCAAAATAATCTCCCCAAACTTTGATGCCAAAATAACTTCTCAACGTAACCCATTGTTATAGTAGTTCTTTACAATTATAATACTGTAACTATATTATCTTCCAGAAGTAAATAAAGCGTTTCCATACAGATAGGTCCGTATAAGGATTCCTTATTCCAAAGTTTTAACGACTTTTCATATATTTCATTTCAATTATATTTGTAAATTCAGCATTTTTGTTTCTATGTTGAAAGTTTGTAAGTGTGTGAGTTTGTGTGTAGCGCCAGACCCACCGTGTGAATCACCATAACATTAATCACGATAGCATTAGCCCCAAGGATAACATTAATCACGACAGCATTAATCAGGAAAGCATTAACCACAGAACAGAGCATATTGTCCTGGTGTCAAGAAGGCTCATACATGTTGTAGTCTTCGCTCCAGTAACGACAACTTCCGCTTCCCTCAACGACATTCTAAACCCCGTAACTCTTACATGTGATCTAAAAACAAAATGTATAATATATTGACAAGTTTACTTTGTAGACAACTGCTAGAAGTGGTGTTAAGGCTATATATATATATATATATATATATATATATATATATATATATATATATATATATATATATATAATATATATATATATATATATATATATATATATATATATATATATATATATATAATATGTCGTTTATATCCTTGCTAAGGCAAGGTAAACCATTGATTCATTACTTGAATCGCCTGACATCACAATCTGTAATTTTCCACTCCCACATTACATTACAAAAACTGTGTGCGTGAGTGTGTGTATATATATATATATATATATATATATAAATATATATATATATATTATATAATATATATATATATATATATATATATATATATATATATTTAGCTTAGGAATGGCTAGGTTAGCACTTGGTTACGTTAGGATAGGTTAGATTAGGACATGTTAGGTTAGGATAGGTTAGGTTAGGTTAGGTTAGGTCACGGATTTGGTAGGTCAGGTTAGGTTTGATAAAATTTCTGTCAGTTTTGAACCAGAGTAAACGAAATAAAAACCATATATAATATAAAAGAAAGCTATATCATTCCATATGAAAAAATATTTGAAAATATAGTATTTAAGGAAAATTCGGCTTCTTTGGCAACTTGGCCTATTATATATATATATATATATATATATATATATATATATATGGCCTATATATATATATAGGCCTATATATATATATATATATATATATTATATATATCTATATATATATATATATATATATATATATATTGTACCTGGTTTAATTTATTCAATTTTGTTTTGTATTGCTATCGTTGTTTCGTTATGTTAGTGGAGTTTATGATGCAGAATGTGACGGGAGACACAACACAAGATTGTGTTAATAATTGTTCAAGACCCAATAATTACTAGTGATAATAAAGGAGGGAGAATTAAACTTGGTGCAGCTACTACTCAGTCAATACAGTGATGTTACGAAGCATCTCTCTATTACTGTGTGTACTGTGTGTACTGTGTGGACTGTGTGTACTGTGTGGACTGTGTGGACTGTGTGGACTGTGTGGACTGTGTGGACTGTGTGTTCTGTGTGGACTGTGTGTACTGTGTGGACTGTGTGGACTGTGTGGACTGTGTGGACTGTGTGGACTGTGTGGACTGTGTGGACTGTGTGTACTGTGTGGACTGTGTGTACTGTGTGTACTGTGTGGACTGTGTGGACTGTGTGTACTGTGTGGACTGTGTGGACTGTGTGTACTGTGTGGACTGTGTGGACTGTGTGGACTGTGTGGACTGTGTGGACTGTGTGTACTGTGTGGACTGTGTGTACTGTGTGGACTGTGTGGACTGTGTGGACTGTGTGGACTGTGTGGACTGTGTGTACTGTGTGGACTGTGTGTACTGTGTGTACTGTGTGTACTGTGTGTACTGTGTGGACTGTGTGTACTGTGTGGACTGTGTGGACTGTGTGGACTGTGTGTACTGTGTGTACTGTGTGTACTGTGTGGACTGTGTGTACTGTGTGTACTGTGTGTACTGTGTGGACTGTGTGGACTGTGTGGACTGTGTGGACTGTGTGGACTGTGTGTACTGTGTGGACTGTGTGGACTGTGTGGACTGTGTGGACTGTGTGGACTGTGTGGACTGTGAGTACTGTGTGGACTGTGTGTACTGTGTGGACTGTGTGGACTGTGTGGACTGTGTGGACTGTGTGTACTGTATGGACTGTGTGGACTGTGTGGACTGTGTGGACTGTGTGGACTGTGTGGACTGTGTGGACTGTGTGTGCTGTGTGGACTGTGTGTACTGTGTGGACTGTGTGGACTGTGTGTACTGTGTGTACTGTGTGGACTGTGTGGACTGTGTGGACTGTGTGGACTGTGTGGACTGTGTGGACTGTGTGTACTGTGTGTACTGTGTGGACTGTGTGGACTGTGTGTACTGTGTGTACTGTGTGGACTGTGTGGACTGTGTGGACTGTGTGGACTGTGTGGACTGTGTGGACTGTGTGGACTGTGTGTACTGTGTGGACTGTGTGTACTGTGTGGACTGTGTGGACTGTGTGGACTGTGTGTACTGTGTTGACTGTGTGTACTGTGTGGACTGTGTGTACTGTGTGTACTGTGTGGACTGTGTGGACTGTGTGTACTGTGTGTACTGTGTGTACTGTGTGGACTGTGTGGACTGTGTGTACTGTGTGTACTGTGTGGACTGTGTGGACTGTGTGGACTGTGTGGACTGTGTGTACTGTGTGGACTGTGTGTACTGTGTGTACTGTGTGGACTGTGTGGACTGTGTGGATTGTGTGTACTGTGTGGACTGTGTGGACTGTGTGTACTGTGTGGACTGTGTGTACTGTGTGGACTGTGTGTACTGTGTGGACTGTGTGGACTGTGTGGACTGTGTGGACTGTGTGTACTGTGTGTACTGTGTGTACTGTGTGTACTGTGTGGACTGTGTGGACTGTGTGGACTGTGTGTACTGTGTGGACTGTGTGGACTGTGTGTACTGTGTGGACTGTGTGTACTGTGTGGACTGTGTGGACTGTGTGGACTGTGTGTACTGTGTGGACTGTGTGGACTGTGTGGACTGTGTGTACTGTGTGTACTGTGTGGACTGTGTGGACTGTGTGTACTGTGTGGACTGTGTGGACTGTGTGGACTGTGTGTACTGTGTGGACTGTGTGGACTGTGTGTACTGTGTGTACAGTGTGTACTATAGGAGTGTGTCCTTGTGGTGTGAGGAGTGTATTTACCAGTCAGTGACTACGGGCGAGTGTGCTCTAGCTCTTGTGCCCCGCCAACTGTCCTTGTTGTAACTGTTGTGTTATAACTTCGCTATTCTAACGTTCAAAATTTATTAGGATGCCTTTCCTTGAAGTTGTGAATGGAAGAGGTGGCTTCCACGACTTCTCTCATTTCACTGCACTTGTTGACTACTCGTACAGGGGTTATCTTGAGATGATTTCGGGGCTTTGGTATCCCCGTGGCCCGGTCCTCGACCAAGCTTCCACCTCCAGGAAGCAGCCCGTGACAGCTGACTAACTCCCAGGTACCTATTTACTGCTAGGTAACAGAGGCATCATGGTGAAAGAAATTCTACCCATTGTTTCTCGCCGGCGCCCGGGATCGATCCCGGGACCACAGGATCACGAGTCCAGTGTTCTGTCCGCTCAGCCAGCGGCTAACAGGGTGCCAGTATCTCTTTACTTGTCTATGACTCGCTTGCGTTATCATCTTTCACTTGTGTCTTCATGTCTTACTGTCTCTCAACTTGAAGAAGTTGTCGTTGTTCACCTTGTCTGTTCCCTTCCGTATCTTGTATGTTGTTATCATGTCTCCTCTATTTCCTCTGTCCTCTACGGTTATGAGGTCTAGTTCCTTCAGCTTGTCCTCATAACTTGACCCGCCTCTAAGCCCTGGCATTAATTATCTAGTTGCAAATCTCTGCAATTTTTCAATTTTAGTTTTACGTTTCACAAGGTATGGGTTGCAGGCAGGAGCTGCATATTCCAGTGCTGGTCTGGCAAAAGCTGCGTAGATTGCTTTGAACGCGTCCTGATTTACGTTTCTAAATGACGTTCTGATGTTCACCAGCATCGCATATGCTGCTGATGTCACCCTGCCTGAGTGTGCCGTTGGTGTTGGTGATGGAATTATATATGCTCCCAAACCTCTTTCTCTCCCAAATTCCTGTCTTTGCCTTCCATTAATGGTGTAGACGCCTTCTGGTCTTCTTTCTTCCTTCCCCCATCTTCATTACCTTGCACTTATTAGCACTGAACTCAAGCAACCATTTGTTTCTCCACTCCTGGAGTGTGTTAAGGTCTTTCTGCAGTACTCTTCTGTTTTTATGTTCCTCATTATGATAGCATCGTCCGCAAACATTGACACGCACGGGCTTACTCCCTCGGGGAGCTCATTAACGTCAGTTAGGAACATCATTGGTCTCAGGGCCGATCCTTGGGGGACCCCACTTGTTACATTCCGTCAGCTGAAGACTTTGCCTCTGACTGTGACTCTTTGTCCTTCAGGTATTCTATTACCCAGTTTAAGTCTTGATAAGACTTGGGTATCCCCAAGTCTTATAAGTCTGGGATAAGTATCCCAGCTTGCTTCTCCCACTTGTTTCTCACTTGTTCCTCATACCCTTCACCAGGAACTGTTCCAAATGCCTTTTGACAGTCTAGAAAAATTCTGGTCTCCTTGAGGCATTTTCAAGTTTTTTCTCTTATTTTCTTTCCTTCCTACTATCTTCCTTTTTCATGTCTTGGGTAATGTATACATATGGTAAGTCCCGCTGTCTCTCAATTCTGACTTTCCAGCTAATATATATATTTCACTGGTGCATTACTCTGAAAGATTACTTTCACTGGTCGATTCCTCCCTATTTGGAACCTACCAAGTCTATAGTAATGTTCAACTTCCTTGGCTGTTTCTAGAGCCTGTGTTATCGTGAGGATACCTGTAATCTTTTTCTGGTCATCTTATCTTCTCCTTTGCAATGTGTCCCCCTCTGGCTCGGCCAGATTGTAGACTATCTCTGGTTTCTCCAGCTCCTGCCTCGCACTTTTCACAACCTTCAAAAATTATCTGTTTTATCAGGTCTTGTGCCCATTTGCCTGTTACATTCTCGGTTTGTTGTGTGTTCTGTTGTCCTTCTTGCTTTCTCTGCTGCTTTCCCTTCCTCTTCCAATGACTTTATTCCAGGAAGAAGCCCAATTACATTTTCCTGTCTCTCTTGTGGTTTATTTTCCTCAACTTCTCTAAATCCTTCAAGGTAGCAGCTCTGAGCTCCTCATTCTTCTCAAGGTTTTCATTTAGGTCCACAATGACCTTTTCCAGTCCCTCTATCTTCTCTCTCTCCTTTCGCGGATTTCCAGTAACGAGCCTTCTAGCGAAGCTACCTCCTAGTGGAACTCCACTAGGAGCAGCGACAATATTCAAGGAGCAGAAATACAGTACTGAGTAGGAGCAGAAACAGGGGACAATATTGGTCAGAAAACACATGTTTACTGATATAGGAACAGATTCCCAGGTATAATTGCCGATGTGAATTAGCTGGATTGTCTCAAGCGAAGGTTAGACATATATATGCATGAGTTTGGGTGGGAATAAATAGGAGCTGTCGAGTACGGGTCCATAGGCCTTCTACAAGTCATATTTGTCGTTATTCTTAAGGCTCATGGTGAGAGGAGCAAGTGAGCTTTAACCCATCGTGAGCCTTTGGTTCAAGGAGGTATCTGGCCTACCATCCGGGGCAGTACTGGTGAAGTACAGAGACACGTTGTTAAAGAATATTATAAAGTACAATATTATTTAAAGAGGTTTACATATTTCACATTTTTACAATGTGAACAGATCCACTTTGCTGGCTGTGTATATTAATATGATGCGTTTAGGTTAGGTTAGGTTTAGCTAAGTTTGGTTAAGTTTAGCTAAGTTTGGTTAGGTTTAGCTAAGTTTGGTTAGGTTTAGCTAAGTTTGGTTAGGTTTAGCTAAGTTTGGTTAGGTTTAGCTAAGTTTGGTTAGGTTTAGCTAAGTTTGGTTAGGTTTAGCTAAGTTTGGTTAGGTTTAGCTAAGTTTGGTTAGGTTTAGTTAAGTTTGGTTAGGTTTAGCTAAGTTTGGTTAGGTTAGGTTAGGTTTAGTTAAGTTTGGTTAGGTTTAGTTAAGTTTGGTTAGGTTTAGTTAAGTTTGGTTAGGTTTAGTTAAGTTTGGTTAGGTTTAGTTAAGTTTGGTTAGGTTTAGTTAAGTTTGGTTAGGTTTAGTTAAGTTTGGTTAGGTTTAGCTAAGTTTGGTTAGGTTTAGCTAAGTTTGGTTAGGTTTAGCTAAGTTTGGTTAGGTTTAGCTAAGTTTGGTTAGGTTTAGCTAAGTTTGGTTAGGCTACGTTATGTCAAGTTAGCTTATGTAACGTTAGGTTACCTTAGGAAGAAATAAATCAGCTTAGATTCTAGAAAATGTTAATAATAATAATTTAATGATATTGTTAAAAAATAATAATTACTATTATTATTGAGTAATGGTAATGTCTTCTCACAGACATAATAACATAGGATAAAAAAATCTCACTTTTGTATTTGTGAAATTTATGTAAAGATTTACACCAAGTCTTTCGCAGTCTTCTGAGTGCTTTGTCAAGGTCTGAGTGTGTCGTCAGGACCAGACTTACATCTCAGCTCTACTAACTATGGTTAGCTACAGTAATAGTGTAGTAGTTAACCATAATTGGGAAAGGATCACAATATTGATTTTCAGAAGTGTGAAATAATCTAAAGAAGTAACAGTATTAGAAATAGAAGAGTAGTGGAAAGGGTTCTAATACTCTGAATACTTCCCAAGAGCTTTCCTTCAGAGGATAACTTTACTAGGAAAATAATTTTGAGCGAGTTTAAGATTAAATGGATGAATGAGAGCATTGCTATAACCAACGTTGGGTGTGGAGAGGGATACGAGGGGCCAACATCCACATCAACACCTCTGGTGATAACAAGTCCAGTTTGCAGGATAGCAGGTCAAGAAGGCTAAGAGGATTGGACCCAGGATAACAGCCTCATTAGACGTTGAGATGTAAGTCTGGTCCTGACCACACACTCACACCTTGACAAGCCACTCACGAGAGTGCGAAAGACTTGGTGTAAATTCAATACAGAATTTTCACAAATACACAAGTGTGGGATTTTATCCTATATTATTATTATTATTATTATTATTATTATTATTATTATTATTATTATTATTATTATTATTATTATTAATCATGAATGGTGATCCATATATTATTTCTTATCATACACGTTTGATAGAACCTGACTCAGGGTCAACAAACCATTCAGAACTGCACTTACGACATGCGTACCTATTTCCTCTATCATGGGGGCTTATTCACAAACGGTTTACGACCTCGGAAGTGCTACAAGGTCTTGCACATTAATAATAGTCTTGGATTTAGGATGACCTCGTAGCTCAGAGAAGCTCGTAAGTTGTTCAGTAAATATTCACTAAGATGCAATGGCCGCGATAAGAGGTAACACCTCCTAAAAGGGACTCCTTCTAAGAGGGACTCCTCCTAAGAAGGACTCCTCCTAAGACGGACTCCTCCTAAGACGGACTCCTTCTAAGTGATCAAGTGTGAGGTGTTCACTTCGTAGGCACTTAGGAGGTGTCCTTGTTGCCCACAACGACACCTCGTAAGTGTGTTCACACACACACACACACACACACACACACACACACACACACTATACAAAGGGCTGACATGATACGCATAGACGTACATTTTAGGGTTAATTTACATATTTTTAATATACATAAGCTATGGAAAGTAAAGGTATACATGACATTCCGTTTTATGTATTTTTTTGTATTTTGTTTGAAAATTTAATGTGAAGTTTCAGAATGTATTTCTTGCTAATGTAAGACGGGATCAAATCAAACAAGCAGTTAATGATGGAAGATGAAGGACTCATACAAGAACAACAACGGCAGACCTGAGAGAGACGGAGAACGGGAGACCTGATAAACAACAGGAAGACTTACAAACAAACAGGAAAAACGGGAGACTACACACTCCCAGAAACCAGGAACCTCCGGAGTCTGCAGAACAGGTTGACACCAAAGAATTGACGGTAGATGAGGACAGATAACAATAGACATACAAATAGACAGAACAGAGTGAGACGCATGGAGAGAAACGCATAATGGAACAATTCAGACAGACAGACAGACAGACAGACAGACAGACAGACAGACAGACAGACAACGTAATATTTAACAGCACAGCCTCCTCCAAGAAACAGGCTAAGACTGAAGAAATGTTCAGTGACTTGATAACAAATTAATTTGATATTTCCACCAAAAAATAAGAAAATGCAAGAATATCTTGAGACTATTTTTATACAAGCAATCACTGCCAATTTTATGGCAATCAATTACACAACGTCAATTAATTGGCAGTATTGACCAATGAGTATTTTAATAAAAAAAACTTCTAATTATTAATATTCATGAATGAAAACGAGGAATCGTTGATATATATTATATATATATATATATATA
>WNGS01104854.1:15181-32551 GCA_020271785.1 Procambarus virginalis
TATATATATATAATATATATATATATATATATATAGATATATATATATACAAATATATATATAATAATGTACCTAAGAGGTTTCCTTAAAAAGTTTCCTTAAAAGCCGAATTTTCCTGAAAAATTATATTTTTAACAGTGAAATGTTTTTCTTGTGGAATGATAAAGTTTTCCATTACATTACATGATAGAATTATTTTTAGTTAAAAGTAACAAAGAAATTTGATGAAAAGCAACCCAACCCCCACCTAACCTAACCTAACCTAACCTAACCTAGCCCAACCCAACCCTAACCTACCTAACCTAACCTAACCTAACATAACTTATCCCCAACATAACTAAGTCAGTAATTCATGCTCCTAATATAATGCAATAATATTGAGGAAAATAAACATATTCAAAGAAATATTTGAAAAATATACGACAATCACTTTGCTTGTTAGGCATATTAGGCCAATATATATATATATAGATATATATATATATATATATATATAGATATATTATATATATTTTATTTTTATTGTTTTTTTTGTTTTTACGTTTTTTTTTTTAATCTCTCTCTCTCTCTATATATGTATCTCTCTCTCTATCTCCCCTATCTCTCTCTCTCTATCTCTCTCTGTATATCTGTACTCTATCTATTCAGGCTATCTATATCTCTCTCTATATCTATCTCTCTCTATATCTCTCTCGTTCTCTGCCTCTTTATTATGCTTTGTTGGGAATTTGATTTATTCTTATCAGTCAAGTTAAAAACAAGTAACATTCTTTATTTTTGCGCTTAATTTAGAATTTTGTTGTATTCAATTATTGTTTTCATTAGGCCTTTTCGGAAATGTGGAACACTAACGGAGGTTCCTCTTACATATTTATTCTGTACTATGTTGATTCTGGTTTCCCTGTGGACACTCTTCCCTAACTCACTCCCTAATTCTATGTTATTTATTTGTGTCTCTGTTGGTTAGCATGGAGACTAAAATATTATTTTCCAATTTTGGATCCTTAATATGTTGTTTAAAGCAGCAATAATCGACTAATTCTAAATATATATATGTTTCTGCATTTCTTGTTTTGCTAGTCCAGTTTATTCAACTAAAATTCAAGTCGCCCATAACACAAACGCTGACATAAATGCTGTAGATGTTTCATCTTCAAGCCTGCTTTGCTTCCATTATGTTGATGTTTGGTGGCCTGAATATTACTCCCATTGTTTTATTAATATTATGTTTGTGTAATTCTCACCAAATAAATTTTTATGTTGCTCTGTTTTAATCCCGTCTTTGACATTTTTTTTAATTTTCCTTGACATATATGTCATATATGCCTCCATGACATTGTCTAATATGTCCATCGGTGTGAAATAATTAGAATCCTCTAATCTGATGTTCAAGATACTTTTCTCTGTTTTCTACATTAATTCTTGTTACAGTTTTTGCAATAATATTGAGTGTTCTTTTAGCAATAATATCTAGTGTTCATGTACACACATAAGCACTTAAATCGTCTATTTTGTTTATTTCTGATATTTGTGTAGTACACCTTAAGACTGTTGTTATCTTAATTAATTGATAGATGTTAACCTTGAGGACTGTCTCCATCTTTCTTCCTTTCACTCAAACTGTTTACCTGCCAAACACCTGCTTGCATTGCCTCCTTTCCCCAAATCCATCCCCCGGACTTCTGTCATCTAACAGATTAAACCCAGATAAACCCGTCCAACCACTCATTCCAATTCCAACGATGTCGCAAAAGTCCAGCCTTGGGATTTTACCAACCGCCCCTTACAAAGCCACACATCGCCACTTAAAGGGTGTTTATTTTCACTTTGTTTAGCGTAGTAAACATGTGCTGAGTGGATGGTTGACTGTGCGTGTCTCCACAGGGTGGCTCGGGCAGCGCCGGGTGTTGTCGAGGTCTGGCCTCGTGCATCAAGCGGACAGTCGACCGGGACGAGGCCAGCAGCCAGGCTGGGGGTCACCGTTCAGGCTACAACACCCCGGGCTACCACACTCCGGGCTACAACACTCCGGGCTACCACACCCCGGGCTACAACACTCCGGGGTCGGTAGAGACTACCCTGCCGTCGTCCGTATCTCGCTGCACCTCTCTCAACTACATCCGCGAGCCTCTAACCGTCACCCCGACCAGGTACCGCCAGAACTCCATGATTCCTCTCGTGGAGCGGGCCGAGCGGCCGGGCGAGCATCACCATCACATTCCCTATCACCATCATCACCACGGCGCCTCGGCCACACTGCCGCGGGCCGAGAGCTCCTTAGGCGTCGGCGCCTCGGGCCGCAACCAACTGGTCGGCGGGCGGCTTCAGGCTCGCTCTCACTCATCCGACTCCGTGTACACCATTCTCATCCGGCTGCCGCACGACCCGTCGCAGGACGGTCCACTCAACCCTCCCTCGATACTGATGATCGAGGAGGAAGGTCAAGACGGCAGCGGGGTCAATGCAGGTCACAGGTTGAGGTTTGACAGGGGAACTTCTCCTCTGGCCCGTCGCGGGGATTCTGTCTGTTCGGACCCGAGTGGACAGTCGAGCAGGGTGGAGTGTTCTCTGCACCCCGGCGGGCCGGACGGCACCTCCCCTACTCCCAATCGTAGGTCCTCCCACGCTCCGGATATCAAGATTCCCCTCAACGCCAAAATCATCCCCAAGCAACTGGCCAAGAACTCCGGTACCGGAAGCGGCAACTCCGGGGGCGGCGCCGCGGGCGCTGGCGCCAACTCCGGCGCCACCGTTCCGGGCAAGAAAAAGAAGAAGAAAAAGAGCCAAGAGAAAAAGCAAGATCGGAAAGCGGCCAAGACTCTATCAGCCATCTTGTTGACGTTTATCGTGACGTGGACGCCGTACAACGTCTTGGTGCTCCTCAAGACGGTCTTGGCCTGTAACGCTGACGACTGCATCCCGCGGCAGCTCTGGGATTTCTCTTACTATTTATGCTACATCAATTCCACCATCAACCCCATGTGTTACGCCCTGTGCAACGCCGCCTTCAGGAGGACCTACGTGAGGATCCTGACGTGCAAGTGGCACAGCCGACGGAAGCAAGGGGTGCAGCGGGGCTACTACAGCTGAGGACGTCTCACTCGCCGCCTAGCAAGGGCTACCTACCAGCTGCTCTTCCTTCTTCACCTACACTGGCTGGCCAGCATATGAACTCTTCTACCTCGCTGACCTCCATTCATCCATGCTTGACACTCGGCACTCTAGCTGCACTCGCCCCCCTGACACATGACACCTGTTACACCCCACTTCATTCACCCCATGACATCGACTTCATCCACCTCTGACACGCATGACTGCTTGTGCCATCACATCATTCAAAGTCATATCACTTGACACATTCAGAGCTGTCTCTCCAGATAGCGTCGGCTTTCACAACAACCACAGAGAATATTTTAAAGCAGACAGTAAAAAAAAAAGGTTCTTATATAATAAATTTATTTACCCATAGATTCGAGTTTTGAGGGTGAATATATATATATGTGAAAAATTATAATACAAATATAATTAAGGAGCTGCAACGTATATCATAAGATACCCAAATGTTTTGAATCACATTTACTCGTAAGGTTTCCCATTCGCTAAAATGAAAGGTTAACATTCTCAACGATTTGATCTTTGTTGCAGAGTAAGGGAAGTCGCTGTAATTTGGACAATACCTATGCAGAAAGCAGCAGCCACCTTAACATGTAAGTCAGCTATTTTATACACAAAGCAGGTCAGTTAATAGACAATCAGTCACTTCAGTTTACTAAGCACTGGAAATGACGAGTCAGTAAATTCACCAGACCTCTGACAATATAAGAAAATGACTCACCTTCACTCACATATCAGTAATATATCCCGGACCACAAAAGCAATATGTTTCTCGATTCATCATATCAGAATACCTATTTAGTACCCATAACTCACTTCAAATCACCTCTCCATCTTCCTGAAAGAACACAAAATACATCTTCACATTGGCCAGCCAGCAAGGTGGGAGAAACTACACAAATCACCAGAATAGTTTTCAGCTACGAAATGCTGTAGAAATTTTATGTCCTTTCCTAAGAGTTCCTGGTGACTGTAAATTATTTAAAGTAGAAAAAAAAAACAGTTCCGCCTGGTAGAAATAAAATGGCACTGGTTTGTGAAGAAGTGACTTCTCGGCATATATATATTTCTACTCACATTGGGCTAGTTTTAAAGACAAACAATAAAGGTGTTATTTCAGTGCATTAGCGTACGGCAATAAATACACTTGTAACAGAGAGTGTATCTATGTGTTGTTAGTAGCTGTGACGGGGGAGAAGAAAGGATGGTTGAGCAGTTGATGACAGGCTCAAGGCTATAGTCTTCAGTTGACTGGGCAGTTATTCCCTACAAGGTTTGGTAAGGAGCCACGTGTTTGTGTGTGTGTGTGTTTGCGTGTGTGTGTGTTTGTGTGTATGTGTGAGAGTTTCAAGTCACAAACACAGACTGAAGACGAGGCCTCGGTCTAGTAAAGAAAGAAATATGATGGAACCTTACAGAAACCCCCACCTGAGTGACATAACATACCTGCTGTGATTTGCATTTCTACAATCAAGTGTCTGGCTTATGTCAAGGTAACACATGATTTCTCACGGTGGCAAGTACATAATGTTGCCACACTTGTTAGCACCAGCAACCGGCTGCAGTTTCTGCTGTGATCGTTGGGTCCAGTTCATTGTGTTATTTTATTGGGCTTCAAATTTTTTTTTTTTGTGAGGCACCAGGCTTAGAGCGCTGTGGCCTCTAGCTAGGCCTCTTCCAGACGAGAGAAGTTGAATTCTATTTTTTTCTCGTGGGTGCTAAGCAACAGATAGGGAAGCAATCGGGTGCGAGTGTTTTGTAAAATGATTTGTATCTCTAGCACGTTGATTGCTTCATTTTAAAACGGAACTAAACGAGCGAAGGTCAGATTGTACATATTTCCATGTGTGTGTTGCCGTCAAGAGAGCTTGGAGGTAGAAGTCGTATTGGGAATCTGTCTGTACTCAGCCACAGACAGTAAATGTGTACAGTCTGTAGCTGAGTGGGTATAGTACTGGAAATGCCAAGGGACTTGGAGGCCCTGGCTGGCCAGGTTCGAATCCTTCAGAGGTCAAGAGTTTTCATATATATATATATATATATATATATATATATATATATAATATATATATATATATATATATATATGAATGTCATATGGATTGCAACTTGAAAGCTACTTGAAAAATATATTTTGTAACATTACTGAGGTTAACATCCCTGGACTTCATACACACGTGTTCCACATATCTCTGGACTCACCATACCTGTCCCACACATCCCTGGACTCCCCCACACACCCGTCCCACACATCCCTGGACTCCGCGCAAACCTGTCTCACACATCCCAGGACTCCCCACACACCTGTCTCACACATCCCAGGACTCCCCATACATCCCTGGACTCCACACACCTGTCTCACACATCCCAGGACTCCCCACACACCTGTCCCACACATCCCAGGACTCCCCACACACCCGTCCCACACATCTCCTGATCTTAATATGGCTCTACAAGAAGCGTTCGTTTGTGTCAAGCTTCCCGAATGTGTCCTTATATATATATATATATATATATATATATATATATATATATATATATATATATATATATATATATATATATATATATATATAAATAAAGACTAGTTTCGATAAAGTTGTGTGAGAGAGTGAGATACAGACAGACAGAGACAGAGACTTTCCTCACCTGAAAAATACATTTGTAATATAAAGAAGAAAAAAAAATACCTCAGAATGCAATCTCATCCCCAGGTGGACCCAGTACAACACATACAGAGGATCCAAGCCAATGACTTATGTATTAATCCCCTCACCTTTTCCTCTCGATGTTTTACGTGTACCCCGCGCGCGCGCGCGTGTGTGTGTGTGTGTGTGTGTGTGTGTGATGTTGCCATGGCGACCACCTCCGCCACCAGCTGTTCTGGCTCTGGTGTTTACATGTGACGTCATCACCTCTAGAATGTAAACAAACAAATGAAGGGTGTTGTCGCAGTGTTTGAAATTCATATTTACATATTTGTGGTTTATATTTTACAGTTGTAATAATGGAGATAATGTTAGGGTTTTAGAGTAATGTTTTAATGAGACCAGTTATTCCTCTCACTAAAATTTAATATGGGCCTTGTTGTCTATTCCAACTTTGATGCCAAAAAAATCCCCAAACTTTGATGCCAAAAAAATCCCCAAACTTTGATGCCAAAAAAATCCCCAAACTTTGATGCCAAAAAATCCCCAAACTTTGATGCCAAAAAAATCCCCAAACTTTGAGGCCAAAATAATCCCCCCAAACTTTGAGGCCAAAATAATCCCCCAAACTTTGAGGCCAAAATAATCCCCCAACTTTGATGCCAAAATAATCCCCCAACTTTCAGGCCAAAATAATCCCCCCAACTTTGAGGCCAAAATAATCTCCCCAACTTGATGCCAAAATAATCTCCCCAAACTTTGAGGCCAAAATAATCTCCCCAAACTTTGAGGCCAAAATAATCTCCCCAACTTTGATGCCAAAATAATCTCCCCAAACTTTGAGGCCAAAATAACTTCTCAACGTAACCCATTGTTATAGTAGTTCTTTACAATTATAATACTGTAACTATATTATCTTCCAGAAGTAAATAAAGCGTTTCCATACAGATAGGTCCGTATAAGGATTCCTTATTCCAAAGTTTTAACGACTTTTCATATATTTCATTTCAATTATATTTGTAAATTCAGCATTTTGTTTCTATGTTGAAAGTTTGTAAGTGTGTGAGTTTGTGTGTAGCGCCAGACCCACCGTGTGAATCACCATAACATTAATCACGATAGCATTAGCCCCCAAGGATAACATTAATCACGACAGCATTAATCAGGAAAGCATTAACCACAGAACAGAGCATATTTGTCCTGGTGTCAAGAAGGCTCATACATGTTGTAGTCTTCGCTCCAGTAACGACAACTTCCGCTTCCCTCAACGACATTCTAAACCCCGTAACTCTTACATGTGATCTAAAAACAAAATGTATAATATATTGACAAGTTTACTTTGTAGACAACTGCTAGAAGTGGTTGTTAAGGCTTTATATATATATATATATATATATATATATATATATATATATATATATATATATATATATATATATATATATATATATATATATATATATATAATATGTCGTTTATATCCTTGCTAAGGCAAGGTAAACCATTGATTCATTACTTGAATCGCCTGACATCACAATCTGTAATTTTCCACTCCCACATTACATTACCAAAACTGTGCGCGTGAGTGTGTGTGTATATATATATATATATATATATATATATATATATATATATATATATATATATATATATATATTTAGCTTAGGAATGACTCGGTTAGCACTTGGTTACGTTAGGATAGGTTAGATTAGGACATGTTAGGTTAGGATAGTTTAGGTTAGGATAGGTTAGGTCACGGATTTTGGTAGGTCAGGTTAGGTTTGATAAAATTTCTGTCAGTTTTGAACCAGAGTAAACGAAATAAAAACCATATATAATATAAAAGAAAGCTATATCATTCCATATGAAAAAATATTTGAAAATATAGTATTTAAGGAAAATTCGGCTTCTTTGGCAACTTGGCCTATTATATATATATATATATATATATATATATATAATATATANTGACGCTTGTACTGATTATCATGTTAAAGTAGATGTTGTCACAGAAGAACACGAGTTAACATGAATGTAAGTAGATATGACTGAAGTAGATAAGATACCACTGAACACAAAATATTTATATCTCTGATGTTTTCAAGGTAGATATGTAGATGCAAATGTCACTGAAATTTTTAATGATATTGCAGAAGTAGATAGTGTGATTATGAACAGACAGGACGTATCACTACGGTAGATACTGAGAAAGCTATATTAATAGATGAAATAAAGTAGATGAAATAAAGTATCTTAAAGTAGATATAGTTGCCAAGATAACTAAATGAAAATGTCACTGAAATAGATTTTTAGTAGATTATCTTGCCCAAGTAAAACAGAAAAAAAAACTCTTTTCATGGATATAGTTGAATGATTTTCAGTAGATAAAGATACGTTAGTTAAGTAGAAGAGAATGTCAGTGGAAGTAGAGGAAGACATTCAGTTAAAGTAGACGATGATGTCCAGTGAATTCAACCAGAATATCGAGGAAGTAGATGAAGGCGTTGCTTAAAATAGATGAGAATGACCCTGAAATAGACAGATAGACGACGAGGAATTCTGAGGCTGCATGTGGCCGTAGGCCTCTCCGTGTACCTTTAGGCCTACCAACAACAGCTACCAGGTACGTTCATCTCCATGCTGCTACTATGCTAACTACACACACACACACACACCCACACACACACACACACACACACACACACACACACACACACACCCACACACACATACACACACACCACACACACACATACACACACACATACACACACACAACACACACACAACACACACACACACACACATACACACACATACCCACACACACACACACACATACACACACACACACCACAACACACCAACACACACACACCACACACACACACACACACACACACACACACACACACACCCACACACACACCCATACACCACACACACACACACATACACCACACATACACACACACACACACACACACAGTAGAAACAGTTGATTGACAGTTGAGAGGCGGGCCGAAAGAGCAGAGCTCAACCCCGCAAGCACAACTAGGTGAATACTAGGTGAATACACACACACACACCACACACACACACACACACACACACACACACACACACACACACACACACACACACAAACTCACGCACCTGACGGCTGAGTGAACAACGCTCGGGATTCGTAGTCCTAAGGGTCTGGGTTCGATCCCCGGCGGAGGCGGAAACAAATGGGCAGAATTTTTTCACCCTAAAGCCTCTGTTTACCTAGCAGTAAATAGGTACCTGGGAGTGAGACAGCTGCTACGGACTGCTTCCTGGGCGGTGTGTGTATTGTGTGTGTGGAAAAAAATATGTTGATTGATTGACAGTTGAGAGGAGGGGTCCAAAGAGCCAGAGCTCAACCCCCGCAAGCCCAAGTAGGTGAGTACACATTCAGCCACATAAGACAGTTACTGTCACCTTGAAACAGAATACAATATTACAAGACAGAAATGTTTAAGATCAAAGATTCTTGGACCATTTTTCTCTGTAATTCATATATTTTCTGCCCTCGAGAAAAAAGTTGAAAATTAACTCTCCAAGTTAGTTTAATATGAATTGATGCTAAGAGATGCGTTCCCTTGACCTTGACACCATTCTTCAAGACAGAGATGAAATCTACGTTTGCTGAAGGAGCAGACTATATATATATATCCAAGAAGGATTGGGTTATGTGTCCCACTGGCCTATAGACCTTCTGCAGTTTTTCAGTTCTTATGTTATTTTATGATAACTGGAGCAGTGTGCTGGATATCTCACCTTGGTCTTGAAGATGATAAAAATGGCAAAAGGTAAAGCTAGTTGAGATAGTTTGATATCTAGGATTT
The DNA here is from genome assembly GCA_020271785.1 of Procambarus virginalis. NCBI lineage: Eukaryota > Metazoa > Arthropoda > Malacostraca > Decapoda > Cambaridae > Procambarus > Procambarus virginalis. The sequence continues at coordinate 24,816 of WNGS01104854.1, forward strand.
TACAGATGTAAAATCCTAGATATCAAATCAAATCGACAAATCAATTTTACAGTCTTGATTTGTCGTTGTATTTGTCGATTATTTCGTTGTTGTTGTTGGTCAGTATATCTCTGGTGATGATCTAGTTGTGTATAGATATGATGTATATTTTTAGAGTCTTGATTTTATATAGTGTCAGACGCTAGGGAGAGACGTTGATGTCGTCGAGGCCTGGTCGAGGACCGGGCCGTGGGGACATTGAGCCCGAAATCATGGCAAGAGAAGGTCGTGCCGCTGAGATCACTGGGGCTGGCAGTCCCCAAGAGGGCATATGAAGGCATAAACGATATTCGCCTCTTTCAAGATGCCTCGTTTGGTGTCGTGTCAGTTCCTCAGCCAATTGTCAGTCATCTTGCTACGGGTCACCTTGCTACGGGTCACCTTGCTACGGGTCACCTTGCTACGGGTCACCTTGCTACGAGTCACCTTGCTGCGGGTCACCTTGCTACGGGTCACCTTGCTACGGGTCACCTTGCTACGAGTCACCTTGCTACGGGTCACCTTGCTACGGGTCACCTTGCTACGGGTCACCTTGCTACGAGTCACCTTGCTGCGGGTCACCTTGCTACGGGTCACCTTGCTACGGGTCACCTTGCTACGGGTCACCTTGCTACGGGTCACCTTGCTACGGGTCACCTTGCTACGGGTCACCTTACTACGGGTCACCTTGCTACGAGTCACCTTGCTGCGGGTCACCTTGCTACGAGTCACCTTGCTACGGGTCACCTTGCTACGGGTCACCTTGCTACGGGTCACCTTGCTACGAGTCACCTTGCTGCGGGTCACCTTGCTACGGGTCATCTTGCTACGGGTCCACCTTGCTACGGGTCACCTTGCTACGGGTCACCTTGCTACGGGTCACCTTGCTACGAGTCACCTTGCTACGGGTCACCTTGCTACGGGTCACCTTGCTACGAGTCACCTTGCTGCGGGTCACCTTGCTACGGGTCACCTTGCTACGGGTCACCTTGCTACGAGTCACCTTGCTACGGGTCACCTTGCTACGGGTCACCTTGCTACGGGTCACCTTGCTACGAGTCACCTTGCTGCGGGTCACCTTGCTACGGGTCACCTTGCTACGGGTCACCTTGCTACGGGTCACCTTGCTACGGGTCACCTTGCTACGGGTCATCTTGCTACGGGTCACCTTGCTACGGGTCACCTTGCTACGGGTCACCTTGCTACGGGTCACCTTGCTACGGGTCACCTTGCTACGGGTCACCTTGCTACGGTCACCTTGCTACGAGTCATCTTGCTACGGTCACCTTGCTACGGGTCACCTTGCTACGAGTCATCTTGCTACGGGTCACCTTGCTACGAGTCATCTTGCTACGGGTCACCTTGCTACGAGTCATCTTGCTACGGGTCACCTGCTACGGGTCACCATCAATACCATCAATAATGGTTTCTTCAGCACAACACTTTCCTCATTTTCTGAGCCGTAGAAAAGACGTTTCCGCGGAATGTTTTGATAATTTAATGCTGTAGTGTCTGCTGGATTCGCCACAGGCAAGTCATATAATAATATCTTTGAGATATCCGTTAGAGTATCTATTATTGACTAGCAGCTGCCTGACTCTCCTTGGCGGGGTCGGGGTCAACCTGACCTCACCTGGAGCTGTGAGAGAGAGAGAGCCGTTGACCTACGCACTCACAACACTCCGCTTGTACCTACTGAGGCACGCAGGGCTAGCTTCACGCACAGTCCTATGTTGGTTCCTACGACCGCAGGCTACTGTGGGAAGAGTACATATACAATACGGTTATCAACATATATACATTTGCTTATATGATGAGACGCAACTCTCAGGAGAAAGCGTTGTTGTTGTTGTTGTGGTTGTTGTTGTTGTTATAGATTCAGCTACTGGGAACAAAGATTCCAAGTAGCACGGGCTATGGTGAGCCCGTAGTGGACTTACCTGGCACTAGAAGAGGGGCTGTGTCTTGGGAAAGCGTCAAGCCATAACGACTGTATAGCACTTGGAAGGGGTCAGGATATAATGATTTGGGATGGGCGAGGGAAAGGAATGGTGCCCAACCACCTGGACGGTTGGGGATTGAACGCCGACCTGCATGAAGCGAGACCGTCGCTCTCTAAGTGGTTACAGACTCCGGTCATGGCTGGCCACCGGACTAGCCGGTCTACGGCTAGTAACAGCGGCGTTGCCGCTAGCTCCTCTATGGTGAGAATGAGATGGATTTCGATTGATTGATTGATTGATGAGTATTAAGCCGCCACACGAGACGGCACGGGCATGAGTAGCCCGTAGGTGGCGCTGAACCTCATCCATCTTGGTTATATATTCAGTGGCTCAAGGTAGCTTGTACAAGGCAGGGAGACATCTCCCGTCACGCAGGGTGCACTCGCACCTCCACAGATCTCCAGTATCATCTATTGATACTGGATGGCTCAAAAGGGCCACCCACTTACGGGCTATTCATGCCCGTGCCACCTTTTGGGTGGCTTAATCTTCATCAATCAATCATCAATCAATCAATCGTAGCTTGTATACACTAGAACTCTGTCGTTGACAATGTTGACACACTCAGCTAAACACATCTCTTAGCGTCTGGTCATATCAAACTGTAACATAAGTTTATGTTAATTTGTCAAAATCCTTCTGAAGTGAATACATAAGAACTATGGAGAAGAATCGTGCTAAAATCATTTATATAAATATACATAATATATAATTTTAACTCTTTCACCCCTCAGATAATTCGAACCACCCGCCAGGGCTCCTCCCCCCCCCCAGAGCCATGACCACTGCACCAACGATCGTCTATATAACTGTTGCTTGGTCATGGAACTTACACACACGACCGAGCAACGAGCGACGACACACGCACGATGCATTCTGGGTTCTTTCGTCAAATTTCTTACACATTCTCATGGACACACTAAGCTCGTGGTGAGCTGAGTGATCCTAGCATGATCAGAGAGTGGTGAAATAGCCGGGGCCCCATCGCCCTCCCCCCCCCTGCCCCTTGTGTTGCCTGGTGATGGTTGGTCGTGACATTGGTGTAGATAAGTTCTATGACTAGTCAATACAGGTGATCGGTGGTGAAGTGGTCATGGCACTGGTGTTGTTAGTGGGCAGACCATGCGGCTTGGGTTCGAATCCTCTCTGGCGTCATAGAGTTTCAGTAATATCTGTGCTTGGGGAACATTTAAGGTTTAGCTCACAATATATATATAATAAATATAGCGTTAAATTTTTTCACAAACAATAAAATTCAATAGATATGCTCATTTTGGATACAAATATATTTATTCAATATATTAACATAAAAAAAAAGTCTCACTGTTATTTACAAAAACACACGAAACATAATTCTAACTTTGGTTCAGAATCAGAGGAATATAAAACAAAAATACTTATCAAAATATAAGCACAAAGACACAAAAAAATATAATGAAATAAACACCACAAAACATTTAACACCAAAAGTACTCTACAAATATTCGTGTCATAAAACTAGAAGGGGTAAAAAAAAAAACTCAAATCTCAAACAAAATCCAGAGCATGGATAACAACTTAGGGTTGAAGACCAACACACAGCAACCACCGCTCACAACAAGCCATAAACGCGAGTATTGCACATAGAGAGCAGGACCTGACACCTTATACAGCCGGGGGAGGATGGAGAAAAGAGCAGTCTGGACGTGGGATCAGATTCTCTTCACGACATTGAACTAGATTTTCAGACTGTTATCTTTCCTCCTCTTCCGGGAACGTTAGTATAAGTGTTGAAGGTGGTGGTTGAGGTGAGGCACCATACACCCCCTCGCTCTAAACAAGGAGAAACTGCAAGTAGTTAACCACTGACAGATGTAGTTAGTAAGCTTAATGTTTAATTGCTGCATCCACATTCTTAGTTTAATGGTTTTTTTGCTTCCGCTATACAACTTACTTTTTTAAACTACTTTTTTTCTCTGTTAGTGTTCACGCAGTTACAAGCCCGTGGTGCAAGGTACAGCTCGTAAATGTTTACATTTGACTTTGTTATCCAACATATTGTGAGACGACCCAATGACTAATTGAATAATTAACTGACAGAGAGCCCGCTACCTAATAATTAAGGTACCGACCCTAATTAATTTGGTATTGCGCTCTCTCTCTATATAGACATATAGAATATAGAATATATTATATATATATATATATATATTTATTTATATATATATGAGATATATATATAGATATATATATATATACTGTCGTACCTAGTAGCCAGAAACGCACTTCTTCGGCCTACCCTCTATGCAAGGCCCGATTTGCCTAATAAGGCCAAGTTTCATGAATTAAAATATTTTCTCTAATTTTTGTTTTCTTATGAAATGATAAAGTCACCCATTTCATGTTGTATGAGGTCAATTTTTTTTTTATTGGAGTTAAAATTAATCGTAGATATATGACCCAAACCTAACCAACCCTACCCTAACCTAACCTCATCTTTATAGGTTAAGGTTAGGTTAGGTAGCTGAAAAAGTTAGATTAGGTTAGGTAGGTTAGGTAGTCGAAAAACAATTAATTAATGCAAACTTAGCTATTAGGCAAATCGGGCCTTGCATAGTAGGCCTGAGAAGTGCGTTTCTGGCTACTAGGTACGACATCTATATATATATATATATATATATATATATATATATATATATTATATCTATGATATATATATATATATATATAATGTATATATATATAAATGTAAATCCAAATCAAAATAAATATGAATATATTTACATACTAGTTAACTACCAATAAGATTGCAGAATGCATTTTAGAGTTTAATCTCTAAATACTTTTGTAATCTTTTTTATATATTTGCAAAAAGATGATCTAGGAGGTTAACTTTCACAATTAAAAAATAGGTGTTGCGATATATATTTCTCATCAGTCACGAGACATTACATATGTGTGATGAGACGTTTTTTAATGTCAAGTAAATATATTGTGGGTAAAATTACCTTTTATTTACATTGTTTGCAGTTAGTTCATGTGAATTATTGTTACTATATTATATTAAAGAACATAAATTATTGACTTAGTTGAGTTCAGGTTAGGTAGGGTTGGTTAGGTTCGGTCATATATCTACGTTTAGTTTTGATTCAAATTTAAACAAATTAAACTTATCCGTAATGAAATAGCCTGATTTATCAATTTCATAAGAAAAAACTTTTGAAAAATATATAAATTCAGAAAAACTTGGATTATTTAGGCCAAATCGGGCCTTGCATAGTATGGCCGAGATAACGACGTTCTGGCTACTAGGTACAACATACTATATCTATAGTAGCCAGAACGCACTTCTCAGCCTACTATGCAAGGACCTTATTTGCCTAATAAGCCAAGTTTTCATGAATTAATGTTTTTTTCGACTACCTAACCTACCTAACCTAACCTAACCTAACTTTTTCGGCTACCTAACATAACCTACCTATAAAGATAGGTTAGGTTAGGTAGGCTTGGTTAGGTTCGGACATATAACTACATTAATTTAACTCCAGTAAAAAAAAATTGTCCTCATATATAATGAAATGGATAGCTTTATCATTTCATAAGAAAAACATTAGAGAAAATATATTAATTCAGTAAAACTTGGCTCATTAGGCAAACCGGGCATTGCATAGTAGGCCGAGAGTGCATTCTGGCTACTAGGTTACGACATATATATATATATATATATATATAATAATATATATATATATATATATATATATATATATATGAACAGTGTCAGACCACGGAGGAAGAATTGAAACAGGAATTTCCTTAAGTACTCTCGTATATTAATACATCTTCAGAAGGAGTCAATGTATAATGGAAGGTGTTCACTCTTTCTGAAGATATATTAATATACGGAAAGCACTTAAGGAAAGTCCTGTTTCAATTCCTTCCTTCGTGGTCTGACACTGTCCTATTTTAAACACGTGTTAATTTTTCGTGATTTACACACACGTACACACACACACACACACCACACACACACACACACACACACACACACACAAACACCACACACACTCACACACGCACTCGCACACACACACAACACACACACACACACACACACACACACCACATATAGTATAGATATATATATCTTATATATATATTATATATATATTATATATGTGATATACTAATACTATCATTATACATATCGATCAACTTTTGCAAACTAAGGGGAAATATAAATGTGACCAGACGCTTCTGGTAGAACACGGGTTGTGATCTTACTGGCTAGGAACAAATATGCAAATCCAAAATATGAATATTTATTCTTTACTATATTTTCCAAAACTGATTCGTCTTTCTTGCTAAAAAATAAAGATAAGTTGAGAAGATAAGCTGTTCCTTGCACCACCACGGTTCTCCCAGGTCACGTGATCTTGCTCAGCTCAGAGCCTATTTCTTAAGTTTATTCTTAAGTCAGTGTATTATATGTTTGCTCAAAAGTTAATTATACTAACCTAATCTTCACTTAAATAAGGTGTTATATTTAATATATATTTACATATATTTATATATATTTACATATATATATGTTTAACTAAACCCCCAAAACCTCATATCCCTTATATTGAAATAGATCCAAACTTAGGTTACATTAGATTATTCCTAAATTGTATTTTTTTTTTTTTAACTTAATTTTGCGGCTACAAATGAGGAAATTTGGTAAAAAAACAAAACATGAATTCCTTGTGAGAGAATCTTGGGAAAACTTATAGAGCGCCTCTATGGGTCCTCTTAAGCATTTTATCATTTATATTTCTAGGACGAATGAAATTTGTGGAGTGTTGTGTTGTATTGTAGAATAATTTGCATAATAATAATCCTCCAGCCATCTCACTTGTCCATTGTGAATTCGTATTTAAATTTATGCTCCTGTTTGCTATAATGAATATATTCTTTGTTGTGATATAATGTGTTAAGACGTGTTACAACCCTCCCCCCCCCCTCCAAAAAAAAAATATATATTACAATATGCGCCTGTTTCCCCCCCACCCTAACCTCTCTCCCTCTATGCCATGCCTCTATACTAACCAAACTTCCAACGTAAACTGAACATCAGAATGCTCACGTTCTTCTCAGTATGTCTCCCGCAACGTCTTGTCTTTTTAATTATATCTCAGATACTATGCAGTGTCATGTTCAGAGAATCTGGAGCTTAGGTTCACTTTAGTAAAAAGGTTGGCTCAGGTTTCCTCAGACTTCCTTGAGAAAGATAGGAAATCAGGAGCACGGGAAAATAATGTCGCGTGAGAAACTTAACCTGCACGTTCATCCGCCTCCCTACACCACCCACAGCTCTATCCATCTCTATCCCGAGCATCCTAGACTAAAACATGTCAGCATCCTCCTTCGATATTCCTACCCATAGCTCTCTTGATCATGGGGTATTCTTCCCTCCTCTAATTCCATCCCTTATTCTTTAAATTCACCCCTTTTCCTTTTCCCTTACATAAATCTCAGTCTGGAGAGGTACTAATCCAAGGGGAATCTGTCCCTGCTCCCTTTTCAGCGAGGCGGAAGAGGTGGTTGAGCCAGAGGACTGGAGGAGGCAGAGGTCTGAGTCCTCGACGGCTATGGATGAGATTGAGACGACCTACGTACCTACAGCCATGGTTATAGAGAACACCAAGTATGCGGCGCAGGTACGTGGGGGTGTGTGTTGGGTGTGTGGGTGTGGGT
>WNGS01104854.1:44405-57247 GCA_020271785.1 Procambarus virginalis
TATCTTGTATGTCTCAAGCATGTCTTCTATGTACTATGTGGTCCCTGTATGTGGTCCCTGTATGTGGTTCCTGTATGTGGTTCCTGTATGTGGTCCCCGTATGTGGTCCCCTGTATGTGGTCCCTGTATGTGGTCCCCTGTATGTGGTTCCTGTATGTGGTCCCCTGTATGTGGTCCCTGTATGTGGTCCCTGTATGTGGTCCCTGTATGTGGTCCCTGTATGTGGTCCCTGTATGTGGTCCCCTGTATGTGGTTCCTGTATGTGGTCCCTGTATGTGATCCCCCTGTATGTGGTCCCCTGTATGTGGTCCCTGTATGTGGTCCCCTGTATGTGTATGTAGTCCCTGTATGTGGTCCCTGTATGTGGTCCCTGTATGTGGGTCCCCTGTAGTGGTCCCTGTATGTGGTCCCTGTATGTGGTCCCTGTATGTGGTCCCCTGTATGTGGTCCCTGTATGTGGTCCCTGTATGTGTCCCTGTATGTGGTCCCTGTATGTGGTCCCTGTATGTGGTCCCTGTATGTGGTCCCTGTATGTGGTCCCTGTATGTGGTCCCCTGTATGTGGTCCCTGTATGTGGTCCCCTGTATGTGGTCCCTGTATGTGGTCCCCTGTATGTGGTCCCTGTATGTGGTCCCTGTATGTGGTCCCTGTATGTGGTCCCCTGTATGTGGTCCCTGTATGTGGTCCCCTGTAGTAGTTCCCTGTATGTGGTCCCTGTATGTGGTCCCTGTATGTGGTCCCCTGTATGTGGTCCCCTGTATGTGGTTCCCTGTATGTGGTCCCTGTATGTGGTCCCTGTATGTGGTCCCCTGTATGTTGCCCCTGTATGTGGTCCCTGTATGTGGTCCCTGTATGTGGTTCCTGTATGTGGTCCCTGTATGTGGTCCCTGTATGTGGTCCCCTGTATGTGGTCCCCCTGTATGTGGTCCCCTGTATGTGGTCCCCTGTATGTGGTCCCTGTATGTGGTCCCCTGTATGTGGTCCCTGTATGTGGTCCCCTATATGGGTCCCTGTATGTGGTCCCTGTATGTGGTCCCCTGTATGTGTGCCTGTATGTGGTCCCCTGTATGTGGTCCCTGTATGTGGTCCCCTGTATGTGGTCCCTGTATGTGGTCCCCTGTATGTGGTCCCTTGTATGTGGTCCCTGTATGTGGCCCCTGTATGTGGTCCCTGTATGTGGTCCCTGTATGTGGTCCCTGTATGTGCCCCTGTATGTGGTCCCTGTATGTGGTCCCTGTATGTGGTCCCCTGTATGTGTTCCTGTATGTGGTCCCTGTATGTGGTCCCTGTATGTGGTCCCCTGTATGTGGTCCCCATGTATGTGGTTCCTGTATGTGGTCTTGTATGTGGTCCCTGTATGTGGTTCCTGTATGTGGTCCCTGTATGTGGTCCCTGTATGTGGTCCCCTGTATGTGGTCCCTGTATGTGGTCCCTGTATGTGGTCCCCTGTATGTGGTCCCTGTATGTGGTCCCTGTATGTGGTCCCTGTATGTGGTCCTGTATGTGGTCCCTGTATGTGGTCCCTGTATGTGGTCCCCCTGTATGTGGTCCCTGTATGTGGTCCCTGTATGTGGTCCCCTGTATGTGGTCCCTGTATGTGGTCCCTGTATGTGGCCCCTGTATGTGGTCCCCTGTATGTGTCCCCTGTATGTGGTCCCTGTATGTGGTCCCTGTATGTGGTCCCCTGTATGTGGTCCCCTGTATGTGGTTCCTGTATGTGGTCCCTGTATGTGGCCCCTGTATGTGTTCCTGTATGTGGTCCCTGTATGTGGTCCCCTGTATGTGGTCCCCTGTATGTGGTCCCTGTATGTGGTCCCCTGTATGTGGTCCCCTGTATGTGGTCCCCTGTATGTGGTCCCTGTATGTGGTCCCTGTATGTGGTCCCCTGTATGTGGTCCCTGTATGTGGTCCCCTGTATGTGGTCCCCTGTATGTGGTCCCCCTGTATGTGGTCCCCCTGTATGTGGTCCCCTGTATGTGGTCCCCTGTATGTGGTCCCTGTATGTGGTCCCCTGTATGTGGTCCCTTGTATGTGGTCCCCCTGTATGTGGTCCCTGTATGTGGTCCCCTGTATGTGGTCCCCTGTATGTGGTCCCCTGTATGTGGTCCCTGTATGTGGTCCCCTGTATGTGGTCCCTGTATGTGGTCCCTGTATGTGGTCCCTGTATGTGGTCCCTGTATGTGGTCCCTGTATGTGGTCCCCCTGTATGTGGTCCCCCTGTATGTGGTCCCTGTATGTGGTCCCTGTATGTGGTCCCTGTATGTGGTCCCTGTATGTGGTTCCTGTATGTGGTCCCTGTATGTGGTCCCCCTGTATGTGGTCCCCCTGTATGTGGTCCCTGTATGTGGTCCCTGTATGTGGTCCCTGTATGTGGTCCCTGTATGTGGTTCCTGTATGTGGTCCCTGTATGTGGTCCCCTGTATGTGGTCCCTGTATGTGGTCCCTGTATGTGGTCCCTGTATGTGGTCCCCTGTATGTGGTCCCCTGTATGTGGTCCCTGTATGTGGTCCCTGTATGTGGTCCCCTGTATGTGGTCCCTGTATGTGGTCCCTGTATGTGGTCCCTGTGTGTGGTCCCTGTATGTGGTCCCTGTATGTGGTCCCTGTATGTGGTCCCTGTATGTGGTCCCCTGTGTGTGGTCCCTGTATGTGGTCCCTGTATGTGGTCCCTGTATGTGGTCCCCTGTGTGTGGTCCCTGTATGTGGTCCCTGTATGTGGTCCCTGTATGTGGTCCCTGTATGTGGTCCCCTGTGTGTGGTCCCTGTATGTGGTCCCCTGTGTGTGGTCCCTGTATGTGGTCCCTGTATGTGGTCCCTGTATGTGGTCCCTGTATGTGGTCCCTGTATGTGGTCCCCTGTGTGTGGTCCCTGTATGTGGTCCCTGTATGTGGTCCCTGTATGTGGTCCCTGTATGTGGTCCCTGTATGTGGTCCCTGTATGTGGTCCCTGTATGTGGTCCCCTGTATGTGGTCCATGTAAGTGGTCCCCTGTATGTGGTCCATGTAAGTGGTCCCCTGTATGTGGTCCCCTGTATGTGGTCCCTGTATGTGGTCCCCTGTATGTGGTCCCCTGTATGTGGTCCATGTAAGTGGTCCCCTGTATGTGGTCCCCTGTATGTGGTCCCCCTGTAAGTGGTCCCCTGTATGTGGTCCCCCTGTATGTGGTCCCTGTATGTGGTCCCTGTATCTGGTCCCTGTATGTGGTCCCTGTATGTGGTCCCTGTATGTGGTCCCTGTATGTGGTCCCTGTATGTGGTCCCTGTATGTGAGGTACGTTTTGTCCTCTACCAGGTTGGAGTCCCTCTCTGGTCCTGGTAATTAATGTGGTTCTGGCCGTCACGATTTGACAATTAACACTTGAATTCTATTAACCATTTGCTCGACCCGTGCAAGTTGTCCAAGTCTCACTGGAGGTTCATGACACTACACTTGTCCGGATTGTGCTCCATTAACCATTGGTTCAGCCATGCCTGCAACCGGCCCAAGTCGTCCTGGAGCAGGCTGCAGGTCGTCCTGATGCTAATCGTAAATTTTGCGTCGTCTGTTATTTATGACAAATGAATCTAGTTCGTCATGGTCATTATGATCATGGTCATTATCTGGTCATTATGTACACCAGGAATTTCACCGGCCCCAGCACTGGTCCTCACGGCACGCCACTAAAGACTTGCCTCCATTCCGATTTTTTCCAATTTACAGTTAATCTCTTTTCTATTTTTCAGGCAGTTTCCCCACCCCACTTCTGCCACTCTAGCCTGCTTCTCCAGCTGGTACTTCTGCTTCTGCTTAGGGACAGCCTCAAACTCCCGCAGACAATTTAATTAAAAGCAGACTGTCCACCCTTTCTTGTTTGATTTTATTATTTTTTTTATTATACAACTGCTGTAGGTTTAAGAGGCATGATTTTCCTTCTATATAACCGTGATAAGTGCTTTTGCTTTGATGCGAATTAATGCTGTGTTTTTTCTGTATTCTCCTTCGCATTATGGTTCCAAGCAGTTTGTATGATGTGCTTGTTTAGCAGTTGCTGAGTGTCTTGTGTGCTGCTCTCGTTCTCTGGCCCATTTGCCTCCTTTGGTTTTCATATTTGAAGGGTTTTTCTTTCTTTGAACTTTGCTTGTTTTCCCACTCTGTCGATTCCTCTTTGTTTCTTCTGTCCACCAGTTTGGAGAAGACCAGTTTCTTCAGTCTATCTTCGTAGCTCCGTTCTATCAGTCTATCCTCGTAGTTCCGTTCTCTCAGTCTATCCTCCTATTCTTCTGTTCGGAACTTCTCTTCTTCTTCTGTTCGGAGCTTCTATTCTTGTGTTCGAAACCTCTCTTCTTCTGTTCGAAGCATCATTTCTTGTGTTCGAAGCATCATTTCTTGTGTTCGAAGCGTCTCTTGTTGTGTTCGAAGCGTCTCTTGTTGTGTTCGAAACGTCTCTTCATGTGTTCGAAGCTTCTCATGTTACACAATAAACACAGCTTTATCATTAAAAAAAACTGTATGCAAAATCGTGAAAAAAAAATCTAATAGAATAGATCTTCAAATAGCATTTAAAATTTATTTCTTACGCATAAAATCTCACATAAAAATTAAACATAAGTAGATCAAAATATGCGAAAGGTTTTCAAAATGTGTAAAGCTGAAGATTTAGGAGTTGTCCTCTTGTTAGTGGTGAGTTTCACTCTTCTCGTGAGTTTCTAATGGAGGTGATGCTTAGGGTGTTACGAAACATGTAACATGTTTACTGTGTTACTAAACATTCCTGAGTGTTTTGTACGTTCGTCGACCCCAGGCACGTTTCTTCAGGTGTGTGGGCAGGTGTCTTGGTGCTTGTGGCGGGTGTGTGTTAATTAGTTTATCAGATAAAAACAGCAGTAGGAGGAGCAGCAGCAGCAGCAGCAGCAGGGTGAGCAGAAGCAGCAGAAGCCGTGTCTGTTGTGATGGTAGTAATTGTTGTTGTAGTAGTAGTGGTTGTTGTTGTTGTTGTTGTTTGTAGAGTAATGAAACCCACTGCAGTTGTCTGGTTATAGTTGTGAGAGTTTGACTTGTTCATTGCTTACCCCCCCCCCCCCGCTGGGTATTGTGTCGTGCTTGGTGTTGTGTCGATGCGGTGATCAGTTTGTTGCTTGTTTTGCTTTATTTTGGTCCCTGTGTGTGGTCACACACACACACACACACACACACACACACACACACACACACACACACACACACACACACACACACACACACACACATATTTCTGTTTGCCAGTTGATTGACAGTTGAGAGGCGGGACCAAAGAGCCAGAGCTTAACCCCCGCAAGCATAAGCAGGTGAGTACAACTAGGTGAGTACACACACACACACACACACACACACACACACACACACACACACACACACACACACCTTGTTTGGTAGTACATCTTATAGTCAAGACGAGAACCATAGTATATATACCGACTTACAACGAATTTAGAAAATAGAAATCCTAACAAAGAGTTGGACAACCGAAAAGTATGGTTTACTTGTGTTGCTTTGACAATGTAAACTAACCTAACCTTCCTAGGCCTTAATACACAATATCTCAGGCCTAGTATAGTACATATGTGTGCTATGCTAGGCCTATGAATATTTAAGTTGGTTTTTTAGCTTCATAAATTTAAAAGAGTTCCATACTCGTCAGTATACTATTATCTGAAAGTTAAGTACGTACGAATTCGTGACTATTGACGGCTGTCACAATAGTACTGTCTAAACTAGAGGATTGGTTTCACACACACAAACACACACACCACACACAAACCACCCACGCTCTCACAAAAACACACACACACACTACACACAAACCACCCAACACCACACACACACACACACACACACACACACCACACACACACACACACACACACACACACACACACACACACACACACACACGGGTACTAGCAAGACAATTGCACCACTGTCCCCCCCCCCCATGTTTCTATTCTTGTCAACCCCTAACAATAAATGGATAACAACCAATATATGGAAGCGCCTAATGTGGTGTCCATCACTAAGAACAGAGCAAGACAGGAGGCGCTGAACTAGTGGCTGGTATCAATAAGAAGTATCCCTTGTTGACCAGACCACGCACTAGAAAGTGAAGGACGACGACGTTTCGGTCCGTCCTGGACCGAAAGAAACTTACAAGTATCCCCTTGTAAGGTACTCGAGAGACTGACCAGGCGACTCGTACAGTACTAAAGGAACTAGCTTGTTGTTGGCATAGATTTAGCTACTCAGGTAGCACGGGCTATAGTGAGCCCGTAATATTAACTAGTATATTTTGCTTTCTATTCACCTGGGCTGTAGGAGACTCGAATCACGAACCCAAAACCGTTTGAGGCCGTTTTAGAGAGTATATTGTCTCTAGATCTTGACTTAGATTTAGCAATGGGAGACTTTGCTTAACTAACTTACCAGAGTTCTTGACATAAGATGTCAGCAATTAAATAGGAGAGAGATGATTAGGTAGACTGCATCTTCCTGGAATGCTATAAAGCTTTCGACACTGTTTTTTTATTACTGACTTTTATGTAGCGAGAGAAGAACGCTGATGTATCGGAAACTGTGTTTTATTGGATAAAGGAGTACCTACCAGGAGGGAGGCCAAGTGTCACAGTAAGATGGACGACATCACCAGTAACGTCTAGACAATCCCGAGAGTCGGTTCGTTCTACTGCCCATCGTATTCTTATCAGACGTAAAGCCTTTAATATATTTAAAACAACATTATATCAAAGTTTGCTGATGATGCTAAACTGATGCACATTTACAGTGTAAATGTGCATTTATAGTAAATGTACGGAAGGTACAGTTACCTTCCGTCCTCGGAAAGGACGATAAATACATCACTTGAATACAAAATGAACTAGACAGTCTACAAACGTCCTCTGAGAAATGGCTAATGATCTACAATGTTATGAACAAATGAAGAATACAATTGGGGTGAGATGGTGCCAAATACAGCGCAGGAAGTAATGGAGACAAGTTCCCGTTCCAGAACAAGATTAAGCCTTGTGAGTAAACATATCTTCAATTCTGACGCCTGGAGGGGGGGATAGGGAGTAGAACGCTCTCTATTGCTAAACTATTGCCAAATTGAGTTGCATGGACCTAACTACCCAACGTCCGGATGGCCTTTACGAACTAAGGAACCTACCGATCGTTGTTCAACCTCTGTTCAACCTCGTTGTTCAACCTCTGTGATAACTCGTCTTGAACATCCTTCCATCGCATGCAACAGTAGCTACATAAAGCAATATAAAACAGAACTAGAAATGTTCTATAGATGCGTAATAAGGGTCGTTGGGACTCGGTTGTGAAAAAAAGAATGAGGGCTAAAACCTTACCACTCTAGAGTAAGTAAAATAACATGGTAGACATGATAACGGAATACAAGATACTAAGAGAACTTGACTAAGTAGGCAAAGAAGCCATTGGAGAAGCAGTATAACGAGGGATACTAACAATAACTGGGGACTTGAGTCGCTGAGACGTCGGGAGGAACTTATTCTCTGTTAGGGTTGTAAATAAACACATTTGCACGATGAAGTTGTAAAAACTTAATTGAATTCGCAGATTTAAATGTCAATTATGATAATAAGAACGAGGATAATAATCGAGGCTTAAGACCAGCTGATCTTGCAAACACAGTTGAGAGTACATCTAGGTAAGTACACACACACACACACACAACACACACACACACACACACACACACACACACAACACACACACACACACACACACACACACACACAGGACCCACACTTCTCTAGGAGAAAAACAATGTAAATAGTACGTAACTGTCAATATGTTGGTCGACCTCGAGTGAAAACTCCCTTGAGTGCTATTTCAGAAGAGAGTCAGTGCAGACTGAGTGACACTATAGCCTGATCGACGTGATGGTGACGATGGCTGACGTAGATGGTGAGGAGTATGGTGTGGAAGGTGAATGGTGGAGTTGAGGGTGAAAATATTGGTCGGCTACTTTATTGTTTCAGGAGAGAAAAGCTGTCTACGCGGCAGCCATGTCTGGCCTTGGTGCACTCAACCTTATATCTCACGTAAGTCTCTGCCCTTGGCTGTGTTCGGTCCCCGTCCATCTCTTCTCTCACACCACCGTCGTCGTCGTCCCTATGTCGTGTTTTCCGTTGTCTCTCAGTCGCCAGCCCTGCGACGACGTCTCGTTCCTAACATTTATATATATATATATATATATATATATATATATATATATATATCTAAACACCAGCAACAGTGTGTCGCTGAGTCGTTCCTGGTAGTTAACGACGGTACCGAAGTATACTGTACCCCTCTCTGTCGTTGTGCTCTGTGCTTCCTCTCTCCCTTGTGGTACTGCCCAGACTCTGTACCCCGAGGGTGAGGGGGTACATTCCTATCCCCTCACGTATTATGCATGTTGGTCACCCAGATGCTTGCTTGCGTGCTTGCGTGCTTGCTTGCTTGCGTGCTTCACGCTGCTCTTCTGAGGTTCTCGTGGCCCTATCAGCAGTCCGTGTCGAAACGCATATTAAGGTGTCGTCGTCTGTTAGTGTTTGATTAATCGTCGTGATAAAACTGGATTTATACAAAAAAAGAAAGAGAGATGTCCTTTAATGTGCCATTTGGACGCTGTGCTGTTGTCAGCTGTTTTGTAACCGGCTGTTCTTGGGCTGTTTGGTGCTTGTCGACTGGCCTCCACGCTCACATCTCCATAAAAGCATGACAATGAACCAACAACGTGCGGCATAGTTGTCAGTGTCCAAACACTTCTTGTAACACTACTCCTAAATAATAACACACCATTGTGCTTACCACGAAATCTTACTCTTAGTAAAAATACATTAAATATTAGTGTTTCAAAAATTCATTTTCCTAATTGATGTGCTTGTGAATAAAACATAACTAACCATTTGATGGTGCTCCCTTGTAACTACATCCACAAGGCAATTCACTGTTCATTTACAAGCAACAGTGAACATAACTTTCTTGAATGTTTTTCATGTTTCCTTTTTCTCCATGGGATCTTAAATCTTTCACGATGCATGGACAATTTTGTATTTGTTGTTAACATTCTCAGTCTACCACTTTCCTCAAGAACCGAAACTCGGGGAAACAAGGAGAGGCTGTTAGCCACTTAATTGGTCGTTAGTTGGAATAGCCTCTAACCTACAGGACCTAGAGTAAACAAGTCCTTATACTCACTCTTACTCACAGGACCCGGGCGAGAAGACGAGGCCATTGCACTACCTTCTTTCTCAATGAAACCGATTGAGATCAATTTGCACTGCAATTATACAGGTGACCCTGACGTATGTGTCGGGGGACCCCTGAAGAAGGCTTCGGGGTGCATATAATGCTTTAACAGCAGCCCGTTACATTAAGGAGATGCTAGAAACTTGTTGAAGAAGGAAGAATATTAACTTGTGTTCTTAGGGGTCAAAGGTCATGAACTGGTAAACTGTGTGTTTGTATATGAAGCTGGATGTGTATATATGTTGGTATATTTATCTAAGTGTGTATATATATCTGTGTATTTCACTGTGTATATTCGTGGATGTGAGTATTTCGTATCATTCAGTGATTTGAATTGTTATTTGAGTGCGTTTGAGTGTGTGTATACGAGTACATTTGAGTACATTTGAGTGTGTATATTAGTGATTTGAGTATGTCTGTGAATATGAGTGAACACCAGAGTATATTTTTGTGGTGCGGTAGAGATTAAATATATGGAACACCTCGGTGGAACACCACGGTGGAACACCTCGGTGGAACACCTCGGTGGAACACCACGGTGGAACACCACGGTGGAACACCACGGTGGAACACCTCGGTGGAACACCTCGGTGGAACACCACGGTGGAACACCTCGGTGGAACACCACGGTGGAACACCACGGTGGAACACCACGTTGGAACACCACGGTGGAACACCACGGTGGAACACCTCGGTGGAACACCACGGTGGAACACCACGGTGGAACACCTCGGTGGAACACCTCGGTGGAACACCACGGTGGAACACCTCGGTGGAACACGGTGGAACACCACGGTGGAACACCTCGGTGAAACACCTCGGTGGAACACCTCGGTGGAACACCACGGAGGAACACCTCGGTGAAACACCTCGGTGGAACACCTCGGTGAAACACCTCGGTGGAACACCTCGGTGAAACACCTCGGTGGAACACCACGGTAGAACACCTCGGTGGAACACCTCGGTGGAACACCTCGGTGGAACACCTCGGTGGAACACCTCGGTGGAACACCACGGTGGAACACCTCGGTGGAACACCTCGGTGGAACACCTCGGCGGAACACCTCGGTGGAACACCACGGTGGAACACCTCGGCGGAACACCTCGGTGGAACACCTCGGTGGAACACCTCGGTGGAACACCACGGTGGAACACCTCGGTGAAACACCTCGGTGGAACACCTTGGTGAAACACCTCGGTGGAACACCTCGGTGGAACACCTCGGTGGAACACCTCGGTGAAACACCTCGGTGGAACACCCCGGTTGAACACGGTGGAACACCTCGGTGGAACACCTCGGTGGAACACCTCGGTGAAACACCTCGGTGGAACACCTCGGTGGAACACCTCGGTGGAACACCTCGGTGAAACACCTCGGTGGAACACCACGGTTGAACACGGTGGAACACCACGGTGGAACACCTCGGTGAAACACCTCGGTGGAACACCACGGTGGAACACCTCGGTGGAACACCACGGTTGAACACGGTGGAACACCACGGTGGAACACCTCGGTGGAACACCACGGTGGAACACCTCGGTGGAACACGTCGGTGGAACACCACGGTGGAACACGTCGGTGGAACACCACGGTGGAACACCTCGGTGGAACACCACGGTGGAACACCAAGGTGGAACACCACGGTGGAACACCAAGGTGGAACACCACGGGAACACCTCGGTGGAACACCACGGTGGAACACCTCGGTGGAACACCACGTGAACACCTCGGTGGAACACCACGGTGGAACACCACGGTGGAACACCTCGGTGGAACACCACGATGGAACACCACGGTGGAACACCTCGGTGGAACACCACGGTGGAACACCAGAGTGAGGCGACTCACAGAGAATAAAGCATAGGAACTATAAAAGGATCACAAGCTAGAGAAATTGGCGACCAGTAACCCAATTCGAGGCTAAAGAGCTACATACTCCTGGTAACAAAATTAACAAATTTACATGTTGTAATGTTGGTGGAAATATTATATCACAATTACAGTAATGTCGGAAAAATTGCTCTCTTATGCAATGAACAATAATATTGACCAAAATTGTTGATTTGCGCGTTGCAAATACACTACTCTAGGTAAAGTTGCTGTTTTATATAATATAAATACAGTACTGTTGGTAACAAAGACTATACAAAATCAATAAAACACTCCATATAAATATATATGCACATGTATACTGACCTAAGTGAAATTAGGTCAAAATTAAGTGAAACTGGCTCAAAATTTAATGGGAGTAGGACAAAAGTTATTGAGATTAGATCCAAATTTAATGAGACATTCCCAAAATTAAGTGACTCGAGAGACAAGCCAAAAATTCTGTGAGACTACTCAAAAATTTGGTGCGAGTTGTTGAAAATTTTGAAAGACCTGCTTAAAATTATATGACACTAACTCAAAATTATGAGACTAACTCAAAATGATTGTGTGACTAGTTAGAAATTGTGTGACTAGCTGAAAATAATGAGACAATTCAAATATTTATTGAGACTTTAACAAAATTATGAAAGAACTAGCATAAATTTAAGTGAAACCAGCCGGTAATTAAGTGAAGCAAGTCCGCAATTAAGTGAAGCAAGTCCGCAATTAAGTGAAGCAAGTCCGCAATTAAGTGAAGCAAGTCCGTAATTAAGTGAAGCAGATCCGTAATTAAGTGAAACAAATCTCGTAATTAAGTGAAGCAAATCCGGAATTAAGTGAAGCAAATCCGCAATTAATTGATGCAAATCCGTAGTTAATTGAAGCAAATCCGCAATTAAGTGAAGCAAATCCGTAATTAAGTGAAGCAAATCCACAAGTAAGTGAAGCAAATCCGCAATTAATTGAAGCAAATCCGTAATTTAGTGAAGCAAATCCGCAATTAATTGAAGCAAATCCGTAATTTAGTGAAGCAAATCCGCAATTAATTGAAGCAAATCCGCAATTAAGTGAAGCAAATCTGCAATTAAGAGAACCAAATCCGCAATAAAGTGAAGGAAATCCCTAGTAAAGATTTTCAATGCGGTAAACTGTAAAAAGATTTTCAGTGCGGTAAACTGTAAAAAGATTTTCAGTGCGGTAAACTGTAAAAAGATTTTCAGTGCGGTAAACTGTAAAAAGATTTTCAAGTGCGGTAAACTGTAAAAATATTTTCAGTGCGGTAAACTGTAAAAAGATTTTCAGTGCGGTAAACTGTAAAAAGATTTTCAGTGCGGTAAACTGTAAAAAGATTTTCAGTGCGGTAAACTGTAAAAATATTTTCAGTGCGGTAAACTGTAAAATACACCTCATTCACTAGTCACATTGTATGCGAGGAACCATCTGAATGAACATTTGTTGAAGATCTAAACACTATACTAAGTTATGGCGCTGTTAGATCTTACACCAACTAACTGCCCACGCCTCAACTGTGCTTCCCATCCTACTCAAACTGCCTTATCCACTCTATTCAAGCCACCTTCCCATCCTTCTCAAAGTGCCTTGTCTACCTTTTCAAGCTCTATCCTATCCAACTCTAACGTTGTGAACCATAGTCAGGTTATTCCCCGGACGATGTGTGGGGCCATCCACACAGCT
>WNGS01104857.1:0-11917 GCA_020271785.1 Procambarus virginalis
ACTGTATCGACTCCATCCTCGATGGTGGGTCACAGGAAAAATTCCTGTTATCCTCTCCCCGGAAAAAACAACGAAGCTGTAACCACTCAGGGAAGAAGAGGTGTTAGCACACGCACCAACAGCAGCAGCAGCTGCATCATCCTCAACAGCTCCTGCGGTGATGCTGATGACAGTAGCAGTAACAGCTCTAGCTTTGGTAGCAGTAGTGGCATCAGCGGTAGTAGTAGTAGTAGTGGTGTCGGTGGTACCAACAGCTTCAGCAGCAGCAACAGCAGCAGCAGCAACAGCACCGGCAGCGGCAGCAGCAACAGCCAGCAATAGCGACAGCACCACTACCGTCAGCAGTAGCAGTTGCATCATCTACAACAGCTCCTGCGGTGGTGACAGCAGCAGCAGCACAGCAGCAGCAGCAGAGGCGTCGGCAGTGGCAACAGTGACGTTGGCGGTAGCAGCAACAACGCAGACAGCAGTGGCAGCAGCAGCAGCAGCAGCAGCAGCAACAGCAAGCACGCCACCACCAGCTGTTCTTTTAAAGTAATTTTTGTTGTGGGACTCTTTCCCTGTTGTAGTTTCTTTAAAAACAAATATTTCCTTGTACTTTAATAAAATAAAATATAAGTAGTGTTGTTTTATTTCCCTCAATCTGTTCTTAAGTGCACAATGGCCAAGGAACATTACGTATATCTTACTAGCCTCGACCAAGGAGATTTATACAACAACACTAGTTCGGCATTTACAAACACCATCCCTACACTACATTTAACCTTCAGTAAAACATGAGGTGGCTTTAGTCAACATACTTCTACCCGAACGAATAACGCCATAATAAGGATAGGGGGAGTCTGCCATAGATATCTATGCTACTTTTAAACGTGCAACTCTTTCTAAAAGTCCAGAACATCTAATTTACTCCTTCCTCCCCAAAACCACATATTATCGAGAAACATCAAAATAATTACAGAAGAGATTAGCCGGCAAATAATCACTGACATGAAAATAAGTTTCAGGAGTTGGTTTCAAAATATACTTCCCAAATACAGAAGCAATCCCACCTATGACCAATCTTTAGAGTGTGTATTATAGCTTCAACTTTTAATAACGAAGGTACTGCTCGTTATATTCTCTCTGCCTTCAATTTAAACACAGAATAGCTAATGTACTTGGTTTTGACAGCGGTCGCAAATACAACATTTATCGGGCAAAAACAGATGACATTACAACAGCCTCCAGGTTGTGGGCTCATTCCCTCCAGACAAGACGGAGTTGTGATTATTTACTCATCTATAGTGACGTCATCGAGCCGGAACGATAGGGGGGGGCAGATTGTAAATATCTTGGATGCAATCAGTTATCATGACTCATATTCAAGAGGAGCTCATCCCCTAGTGTACAAGACATTAAATACTAACACGTTGGAGAAAGTAAGTATTAAAATAACAGATCAGTTTGGGCGAATGGTTAGTTTTGAAGATGGAAGGTTGGTTACGGCGGTCTTGCATATTCGTCTAAAGTATAGCGATATAAACTATAAAAATAAATAAATATATAATATATATATATATTATATATATATATATATATATATATATATTAATATATATATATATATATATATATATAGAATATATATATATATATATGTCGTCACCTAGTAGCCAGAACGCACTTGGCAGCCTACTATGCAAGGCCAGATTTGCCTAATAGGCCAAGTTTTCATGATTACTTGTTTTTTCGACTACCTAACCTATCTAACCCTAACCTAACCTAACTTTTTCGGCTACCTAATTTAACCCTACCTATAAAGATAGGTTAGGTTAGGTTAGGTAGGGTTTTTTGGTTCAGGTCGGTCATATATCTACGTTAATTTTACTCCATGAAAAAAATTGACCTCATACATAATGAAATGGGTAGCTTTATCTTTTCATAAGAAAAAAAGTAGAGAAATATATAATTCAGGAAAACTTGGCTTATTAGGCAAATCGGGGCGTTCATAGTAGGCAAAAAGTGAGTTCTGGCTACTAGGTACGACATATATATATACATAATGAAATGGGTAGCTTTATCTTTCATAAGAAAAAAGTAGAGAAAATATATTAATTCAGGAAAACTTGGCTTATTAGGCAAATCGGGGCTTTCATAGTAGGCCAAAAAGTGAGTTCTGGCTATAGGTACGACATATATATATACATAATGACATGGGTAGCTTTATCTTTTCATAAGAAAAAAGTAGAGAAAATATATTAATTCATGAAAACTTGGCCTATAGGCAAATCGGGCCTTGCATAGTAGGCTGACAAGTGCGTTCTGGCTACTAGGTACGACAATATGTCGTACCTAGTAGCCAGAACTCACTTTTGGCCTACTATGCAAGGCCGATTTGCCTAATAAGCCAAGTTTTCCTGAATTATATATTTTCTCTATTTTTTTCTTATGAAAAGATAAAGCTACCATTTCATTATATATAAGGTCAATTTTTTTTCATTGGAGTTAAAATTAACGTAGATATATGACCGAACCTAACCAACCTACCTAACCTAACCTAACCTATCTTTATAGGTTAGGTTAGGTTAGGTAGCCGAAAAAGTTAGGTTAGGTTAGGTTAGGTAGGTTAGGTAGTCGAAAAACAATTAATTCATGAAAACTTGGCCTATTAGGCAAATCGGGCTTGCATAGTAGGCTGACAAGTGCGTTCTGGCTACTAGGTACGACTATATATATATATTAATATATATATATATATATATATATATATATATATATATATATATAGAAGTGTTTACCACAACTTTCGGTTATTGTAAGAAGAGGTGTCGGTATGCGAGTACCGTTCCTCCCCCCCTCTCAGAGGGAGTTTGGGGAGATCTTCCTCCCCCCCTCTAGGAGACACGGTTTGAGAGGGGGGCGATGAATGACATACGCACATTCCAAGCACCTTATCTCAGATCCGGTGTTGGTTTTTATGGGACCTTGGCCGGCTTGGCTCGACGGGCCATACCATTTTTCATGAAAGCTGTAACATCGAGTACAATCGATTTTGGGAAAAATGTTCTTGGTGATTTAACCAGTGGTAAACGGGATGTAAAAAGTGCTCTGAGAACTCACGGTATTGATACTCTTAAATTGTGGGAAAGAAACTGGTAACAGGTGGGAAAATTAAACGACTCTCTTGGAGAATAAAAAATAAAAAAAAATAAAAAATGTAAACGAGGTCTTGGGTATAAAATGACGTATTTTCCCTAACGTAAGCAGTCATACTTCACCTTTCGGGGGGAATCATGGCGCGGGCTAGTGGAGCTGGGATGAAAATACCATTAGAATATTATAGCTCCAGTATTATTGACCAATTTCCTAGAAGTAACAGAATACATAATGTGGAAAGTTCAATTGCCTCTACACAGCAAATAGACATTCTACCTGTCAACCTCCCCATTAATCAACGTTTGCGGAATAATTACTTAGAATTCCGTATCCCCGAAACCCAGGGCGCCTTCTTAGATCTAGCTAATATTGTTATAGACTTTAAGGTATCTTTAACGAAAGATGACGATACCACAAAATTGGAAGAGGATGACTATGTGGAATTTGTGAATGGGTTGTCAAATACCATGTTTAAAGGTGTTCAGGTGTTTTTAGGAGAGCAGGTAGTTGAAACAAATTCTAATTTTATTTATTGGTCGTTTATTAAATTAATTACCTCCCTACCCCCTTCAAAAGTGTCTTTCTTGGAGAGAATTGGGGCCATTCGTAGGGACTGGAGTGATGACGGTATAATTCCTAACGCATTTACAAATACATTTTTTACTGGAGCAACCACCAAGGATAAAAAATTTATGGTCAATTTAAAAGAAAAAGGTTTGTCAATGTGTTTTCCCCTAGTTGGATGTAACAACCCTAGACCAATTCATATTAGATAATATAGATGTGCGTCTAAGATTGAAGCTCTCTCCACATGCTTGGGTGATAAATACAAGTGTAGTCGATGGGCCTAAGTATCGCCTGCATATGGATTATGCTAAGTTATGGGTAACGCGGGTGTTCCCCTACCCGACTGCCTACCTTGCCTTAAACAGCTCACTGTTAGCATCTCCTGACCCCATAACCTATACTTTCAATAGAACCATTTCTAAAACATATGTCCTGGCGGGGAATCAAACCAGCCTCTTAATTGATCATCCTTGGGCACAAGTAATCCCACAAAAGATATATATGGTAGTTGTAGCAATGAATTATTTCGCCGGTCTCCACCAAGGTAATGGATTATATTTTGAAAATGCAAAGCTGAAAAATATTGCTATGTATTTGAACAATAATGCAATTTACCGAATTGGTGGTGATTTCGACAACCATTACTCCCGCCTCTATTACGAAACTTTGAAGACATTAGGGTTAGAGCGTGATTCGCTACTAGGCTATGACACTTTTAATAAGGGGAGGTCAATATTCGCCTTTGACTTAAGCACCATTCAAACAAAAGATTCCGCCCTGTGGAGAAATCTGGCAACTTGCGTATGGAGCTTGAATTTGGTAGTGGTGTTACATATAACAGACTGGTTTTACTGTTTGGGGAAACGACAGGAGTACTATCCATCGACGGACAAAGAACTGTTCTATGTGATGTGCGAGCTTAAAAAACATAATGAATTGTTATGATATAAATATTAATTTAAAAATAATCTAGGGGATCGAGCCCTCTACCTAGGATGTTATAATGCAGAAGAGATAGAACATTTAAATAGCTCGTCAAGAAAACCTATCGTCTTCATAAGTAATATTTTACCATCACACAGTAGATTAACCATGGGTCATTGGGTAGCTATTTATGTTGAAAAGGTTAAACGTCGAATGTTTTTTTTCGATAGTTATGCAATGTCGGTGGTTACTTATGGCCATTATTTTCAAGGATTTATTAAAACTAACAAAATAACAGAGGTGTATGGGATATGGTACAGACTCCAGAGTGATTTTAGTCTTGCCAGTGGGCTCTATTGCATCATGTTTGTTCACAGAATAAGTCATCTGGGGTTGCCTTCAACAGTACATTACTTTCATAAAGTATTTTCCAGCGTTACTTTAAAATTAAACGATAAACGAGCCCTAGCTTATGCGAGACGATATTTTCCTATGAAACACCATTGCGTTAGGACATTTTGTAGGGGAGTAGGGGTTGGTTCTTATAGGTGGTGTAGAGAATATTTTTGTTAGCTAGGCAACCTACCTAATAGGGAGTACGGTCTATTAAAACCCCTCCCACCCACAACCTCCCCAGAAGACAAACAACCTCAACATCCTACAAATGGAAGGTGTCTCTCCAAAAAAACCTACTGGGAAGATTGAAGTCCTTGAGGGTCCAGGTTAGTATTACCCTCACTTCTGGTAAAGATTTATTTTTTTTCCCACAATAAAAAGTTTGTACATCCTCTATTTTACATCCTTATTTTCCCCCAGTACAATTCTTGGGACCAGTCCACTTTTGTAAAGTAGTAATTCTACGAGGGAGGTCTGCTCCAAACAAGATGCTGTTACGTACTCTAATTGACAATACCTGCTGTAGAGGACTCAAGGTCACCCCCGCAGGGGAAGAGGTATGTACTAGCCGTTCTTAGAGGAAAATAGAATATTTTTTCTAATAAAAACATATAATGCTATAAAAAAACCTTTTAACCAGCATTAATTATTTTCAACATCTCTTTCCAGAACACTTCAGAAGTGGCTGGGGAGGAAAATCATCCAAAAGGCCACCACCCAACTCACCCCACACCCCCAAGAGAGGGGGGGTGGGGGTCAAGGCCTTCCCCCACTCACCACAGACGGGGAGACGTCAGAATTCAACTCAGATGAGGATGGGGAGGTGGGGGGGAGTGAGGAATAAGAGTGAGGGATCCATAACTACAATTATTATCTATCATAATTAATTTCTTATACAACATTTTTGTGATTTTACCTAATAAAGCATTAATAAATTCTTTGATTTTTAATACTCCTTAAATACTCTTATATAAGACACACACACGAGTCCACCGGGTGAAGTCAAGGCCATTAGGTGCAAGGAAGGGTACGACCGACCACCCAAGGTCACCAAGTACGATATGGGTCTGAACATATATATGTATATATTCCTGGAGGGATCATTCAGTCTTGTATGATTATATATCCCTAAATACTATGTGTGTGTGTGTGTGAGTGTGTGTGCGTGTGTGTAAATATAATGTATAACATATGGGTTATTTCTTTTCACTCTCTTTATTTGAGTATAAATATATTTCCTATATGGGTCTGAACCTATATATGTATATAGTCCTGGAGGGGTTATTCAGTCTTGTTCCATTATATATCCCTAAATACTGTTATAAAATGGAACAGTGTTTAAAGGGGGGGGGGTTAGCAGGAGGGCGTTGTCCCTCTTACGGTTCACCCAAGGCCGCCCAGGACGAGGGAGGGTGGGGGACCACCCCTACTCAGACTAATCTGTTTTGTTACACCTGACCCATAGAGGGAATGAGGGGGCGTGACTGGCTCTCACCTGACTGTGTTTATTATACAATAAATTCATTTTTTACTTAAATATACTGTCATACTTACTGTATAAATGAACATGACCAAACCAGTATACAATAGTTACCTATCTCCACTGTTTTTTCGACTGCTACCACTCACTCCTCGGATGACCTAATATGGACTGGCTCTATGTGGCACTCCACTTCTGATTTCCTTATCTGATTACCATACATAGGTGGCATGCCCTGTCACCGAAATAACTACTTATATATATATATATATATATATATATATATATATATATATATATATATATATATATATATATATATATGTCGTACCTAGTAGCCAGAACGCACTTCTCAGCCTACTATGCAAGGCCCGATTTGCCTAATAAGCCAAGTTTTTATGAATTAAAGTTTTTTCGAATACCTATCCTAACTTTTTCGGCTACCTAACCTAACCTAACCTATAGAGATAGGTTAGGTTAGGTTAGGTAGGGTTGGTTAGGTTCGGTCATATATCTACGTTAATTTTAACTCCAATAAAAAAAATTGACCTCATGCATAATGAAATGGGTAGCTTTATCATTTCATAAGAAAAAAATTAGAGAAAATATATTAATTCATATATATATATATATATATATATATATATATATATATATATATATATATATATATATATATATATATATATATATATATATATATATATATATATATATATATATATATATATATATATATATATATATATATATATATATATATATATATATATATATATATATATATATATATATTAGGGGTACCACCTTATTTTTTGTATGTTTTGTTTTATTTTATTGAAATGCTACAGTTTACAGAGAACACACACACACACACAAATATATAACAATTAAACAATCAGCGTTCAGCGTTTCCTCCAAGGAGTTCCGGACCAGCCGGGCTGTGGTGGGTATGTGGGCCTGCGGGCCGCTCCAAGCAACAGCCTAGTGGACCAAACTCTCACAAGTCAAGCCTGGCCTCGGGCCGGGCTTGGGGAGTAGAAGAACTCCCAGAACCCCATCAACCAGGTATCAACCAGGTATCAACCTCTGGTGCAATTGCAGGGACCCACATCCTCGAAGAAGAAAACAAAGGGCATTCAGAGAAGATCTTGTGGATTCTCACTGAATACTTAATTATTTTCTTCTCCTACCACCCCTATTATTTTTTTGTATGTTTTGTTTTATTTTATTGAAATGCTACAGTTTACAGAGAACACACACACACACACAAATATATAACAATTAAACAATCAGCGTTCGAAGACCTCGTCCAGCTCCTCGGAGGTTGGGTGCGTACCCAGGATACAGCACGCATTTCCCCTCTGCACTGCGACACTGAGGCGCTGGAACAGGAAACTGGCTGCTCGTGGGTCTCTAGTTTTCCCAATGAGTTCCTCACCAACCTCCTTTAAAAACTTGAGTGCACATTTACCCCAGGCGCCCAGAGTCTCTGAGCCTATCGGCACGAACCTTTAACAACGTACTCTGTACTTGTGGATTTTCTGGGTCTCCCTGAAGGTGGCTGCCCCACCTCCCTCCGCTGAGCTGTAACGTAAATAGGTATCAGCCAATGTAGATGCACAGGTGTAATCCCATACGACCTGTTTACCTTCCCTCCATGGCTGCAGGGTGACTCCATCTGGGCGTTTTTGGCTGTTGTCAGGTCTGCACAACTGGGGTTCCCTTTGTGCTGGACACCCAGCTGTAGCCAAACTTCTCTTGATGATGTCATTGACTGCCTCGTGTCTGGCAATCTTTCCCTGTGTCTTACGACAGATGAGACCATGGCTGCCGTATTGGTCTGCCCGTGCCTGGCCGCAAATACACCGGTGCTCGGTGGAGATAGGGGCGGCAAGGCACAGAGCAACACCAATACTTAGGGCCCGATGATCCAGGCGGGTGCCCAAGGCGGAATTAGGGACTGCCAACAGGAAGTCCCCAGCATGGGGGCTTGCACAGCTAGGAGACGCGCTCTGTCCTTCTGAGAAGCTACGTCCAGTAATGCTTTGGCGATGTTCTCCACTATGGGGCTATCCCATTTGGCCTGTTTACCGTCGTTTGGACAAGTTGGTCGGGTGTGTGAATTGGCGAGTGTGTCCCACCGACCAGCTCCTTCCACAAATTTGGGATCACGAATCCCAATGGAGTTCCTTAGGTATTCTGGTAGTATTTCCTTCACTAATTCACTTTTAGCACTGGTCGAGGATAAGAATGCCGGCATATATATATATATATATATATATATATATATATATATATATATATATATATATATATATATATATATATATATATATATATATATATATATATATATATATATATATATATATATTTATATATATATTATTAAATATGACCGAGAAAGTAAGATTAATAATTCTAACACGAATTTTCTCAATGTTTCTTATATTTTTTTCACTGTTGATGGTAACTGAAAAATCAATTCTCCAAAATTCGTTTTTATTTCTAGTCTGACGTGGCGCTAGAATGCGTTTTGTAATAACTTATTACATTTTCAAAGACTTTAGGTTACACACACACAACTAACACTGAACAGAGTTTAAACAGCTTTCAATTTTATACCTGCATTTCGGTGAGGTGATATGTTACAATAGTTTTGGATGAGGTGAAAACAAGCTTTCAACACAAGCCAGAACGGGGTATAAGCTAAAGGGAAGGATGGAAGATACTGCATAGGGCCTATTGGCCCATATTTCTTGATGCTTCTATATTGGAGAAGAGTCTTGAAGTGGGTAGAATATATTTGTGCATTAATTGGCTGTTGATTGCTGGTGTTGACTTCTTAATGTGTAGTGCCTCGCAGATATCAAGCCGCCTGCTATCGCTGTATCTATCGATGATTTCCGTGTTTTTTGTGTGACGGTAAAGTAGTGGAGTGTTGATGTTCGGCAGTCCACCAATGGCAGGTGTCAAAGCCTGGTCACATATAACAAAAAATAAGAGACTGCTTGTCTGTTTGTGGTAAGGTAATGGGAAGACACACAAAACACAAAGTATAAACAATGAAATTTTAATTACTCTAGAAAACAAATTTAAACAAAGACAATCCCTTGGCGATAAACAGTGCAAAAATAACAAGTGAAGAAAGTATAACATAAAATTGATTAAGTGAATGGTTATGTTAACAAGAATGCAAAGATTAATATAAGTGGTATAATATAAGTGGTGCTGAGAATACTGGCTATTAGCTGCCATCTCCCTTAATACACGTCAGGCAGAGCTTAATATATCAAGAGAGATGTCAACTCAGAGAGCACAGAGGATATTCTGAGGAGAATCTGCTGGCCGACCCAGACGTCGACTCGGCGAGGTAGCGTGAGTGGTGCAGAGCAGGATTGATGCGGTGGGAACCAGCCAATCGAAATGCAGGCAGGCAGAGAAGGGTAGTTGGCTCGTTGAAGTACAGGCGGCGAGCCGGCTGGTGAGGAGTGGGTGGGGGGTGAAGGTGGGTATGCAGATTATCGTCACAACTCTCCCCCGAAGCCTGCGGTTGCGGAAGAAGTTACGTCTTCTAGTGGTAGAGTGGTAGGTGGAGCTGCCTCTACCTCATGAACTCTGGAGAGGGCGTCGGCTATGATGTTGTCAGACCCCTTGATGTAGCAGATCTTCAGGTTGAAATTTTGTAGATATAAAGCCCATCGTAGAAGACGTTGATTATTGAATTGGGCTTGATGTTAGAAGCGTAGAGGATTGTGGTCCGTGTAGATGGTGGTAGACCGAGCACCTTATAGGTATGGTGCAAAGTGCTGTAAATTCAGGACGATGGAGAGGAGTTCCTTCTCGATAGTGCTGTAATTTCTCTGGTGAGGCTTCAACTTGTAGCTGTAGTAGCTGACAGGTAGAACCTCCTCGCCTTGTTGCTGCATCAGGACACCCCTGATGCCGGTACCACTGGCGTTGACATGGAGGATGAAAGGCTTCGTGATATCTGGCGAGGCGAAATAGGATTAGAACAGAGCAGTAGTTTGAGTTGTTCAAAAGCAACGGTTTGCTGAATGGTCCAATTATACCGTTGCTTGGGACTGGTTAAAGTGATTAAGGGTGTTGCTACGTACTAAAATTCCTCACAAATCTACGGTAGTAGGAGGCAAGACCAAGGAAGCGCAGGAGCTGCTTCCTGGTAGTAGGCTGTGGATAATGCTTGATGGCTTGAGTATGGATGTTTAACGGAGCAAGTTGCCACTCCCTATTACATGACCCAGATAACGCACTTTACCTTTGGCAAAGTGGACTTGCCCAGGTTTATGGTGAGGCCGGCTGTCAGGAACTTGGCGAACAATCGTTTGCAGCTGGAGCAGATGTTCGCTCCAGTGTTGGATGCTACAACGATATCATCCAATAGGCGTAGGTGTTATCCAAGCCCTGGATGACACGGTTGACAGCTCTCTGAAAGGTGGCCGGGCATTGCATAGTCCAAAGGGAAGGCGTTCATATCTGAAACGTCCAAAGGGAGTGTTAAAGGCAGATATTTCTCTTGGGCTCGCTCTGTTAGACATATTTGGTAATACCCCTTGAGCAAGTCCACTTGGGACAGGTAGCGGGCATTACCATGGCGTCAAGGATGTCATTTATTCTAGGTAATGGATACGCATCCTTGACAGTCACATTTTCAATTTCCGGTAGTCGGTGCATAACCTGACCTTACCTTGGGGTTTGGGCACCAAGATACAGGGTGAGGCCCAGGGGGACTCACAAGGGGAAGCCAGTCCATCATCCAGGGGTACTGTACCTCAGCACGCATGACTTCCTTCTTGCTAAGGCTGATTCGGTAGAATGGTTGGCGAATCGGCCGGGTGTCAGGGAGCAGTTGGATGGCGTGCTGAGTCACATTACACTCTTGTGGATCATCTCGAAACAACTCCTGATATCCTTGAAGATTTTGATAAGAGGTGCACTATTATTGTCCTGAAAGTAATTATGGATATCAGTTAGGATTTCCGAGTTGGAAAGCGCTGCCTCAGTGTCAGTGCTTCGGGAGGAGAAGCAGGGAAGGTCTCACTGTGCCGGTATGCCTGTAAAGGTTGAGTAGTTAAGTAGCACAGTGGGAGGAGTACCATGATATAGCTTCAGGAGTTGACGTGGCACAACTGGTCTTCCGCCGCCTATCTGAAGTTTCAAGAACGTACGTGTGGTTGTTTCTGCACTCCTTGACACGGTAGGGTCCTGAAAAACTGTTTTGCAAGGAGAACTGGATAGGAAAGTAGGCAAGTACGAAATCTCCCGGTTTAAATTTCCTATACTTGGCTGGCTGGTCGTAATGGAGTCTTCATCCTCTCTTGGGGCTTTCATATATTTTGTTTTTAGCAAAGGAATGCACCCTTGTGGGATGTTTTCTTTTTTTTTTTT
>WNGS01104862.1:0-12725 GCA_020271785.1 Procambarus virginalis
GGCCAGCTAGTGGGCTTGTACAGCCGCAGGTGGCCAGCTAGTGGGCTTGTACAGCCGCAGGTGGCCAGCTAGTGGGCTTGTACAGCCGCAGGGGCAAGCTAGTGGGCTGTACAGCCGCAGGTGGCCAGCTAGTGGGCTTGTACAGCCGTAGGAGGCCAGCTAGTGGGCTTGTACAGCCGCAGGTGGCCAGCTAGTGGGCTGTACAGCCGCAGGGGGCCAGCTAGTGGGCTTGTACAGCCGCAGGTGGCCAGCTAGTGGGCTTGTACAGCCGCAGGTGGCCAGCTAGTGGGCTTGTACAGCCGCAGGTGGGCCAGCTAGTGGGCTTGTACAGCCGCAGGTGGCCAGCTAGTGGGCTTGTACAGCCGCAGGTGGCCAGCTAATAATTGAACATCATTTGCCTTGAGACTCGAGTTAATGTACTGAAAGCGTCATGCGAGGCCGGATAGTTCATCGTGTCCTTGCCCCAAGTATCCGGCTTCTCTGGGATGATGTGATGAGTTTTTGTATCACTGCTTGTATACGAGTATATCCATGCGTGTATAGTGTATCCATGCGTGTATACACTGTATCCACGCGTGTATACAATGTATCTACGCAGTGATGCCAGCTAGCGGGCTTGTTCAGCTGCAGGGGGGCCAGCTAGTGGGCTTGTACAGCCGCAGGTGGCCAGCTAGTGGGCTTGTACAGCCGCAGGTCGCCAGCTAGAGGGCTTGTACAGCCGCAGGGGGCCAGCTAGTGGGCTTGTACAGCCGCAGGTGGCCAGCTAGTGGGCTTGTACAGCCGCAGGTGGCCAGCTAGTGGGCTTGTACAGCCGCAGGTGGCCAGCTAGTGGGCTTGTACAGCCGTAGGGGGCCAGCTAGTGGGCTTGTACAGCCGCAGGTGGCCAGCTAGTGGGCTTGTACAGCCGCAGGTGGCCAGCTAGTGGGCTTGTACAGCCGCAGGTAGCCAGCTAGTGGGCTTGTACAGCCGCAGGTGGCCAGCTAGTGGGCTTGTACAGCCGCAGGTGGCCAGCTAGTGGGCTTGTACAGCCGCAGGTGGCCAGCTAGTGGGCTTGTACAGCCGCAGGAGGCCAGCTAGTGGGCTTGTACAGCCGCAGGTGGCCAGCTAGTGGGCTTGTACAGCCGCAGGGGGCCAGCTAGTGGGCTTGTACAGCCGCAGGTGGCCAGCTAGTGGGCTTGTACAGCCGCAGGGGGCCAGCTAGTGGGCTTGTACAGCCGTAGGAGGCCAGCTAGTGGGCTTGTACAGCCGCAGGTGGCCAGCTAGTGGGCTTGTACAGCCGCAGGTGGCCAGCTAGTGGGCTTGTACAGCCGCAGGTGGCCAGCTAGTGGGCTTGTACAGCCGCAGGGGGGCCAGCTAGTGGGCTTGTACAGCCGCAGGAGGCCAGCTAGCGGGCTTGTTCAGCCGCAGGGGGCCAGCTAGTGGGCTTGTACAGCCGCAGGTGGCCAGCTAGTGGGCTTGTACAGCAGCAGGGGGCCAGCTAGTGGGCTTGTACAGCCGCAGGTGGCCAGCTAGTGGGCTTGTACAGCCGCAGGTGGCCAGCTAGAGGGCTTGTACAGCCGCAGGTGGCCAGCTAGTGGGCTTGTACAGCCGCAGGAGGCCAGCTAGTGGGCTTGTACAGCCGCAGGTGGCCAGCTAGTGGGCTTGTACAGCCGTAGGTGGCCAGCTAGT
The DNA here is from genome assembly GCA_020271785.1 of Procambarus virginalis. Classification (NCBI taxonomy): domain Eukaryota; kingdom Metazoa; phylum Arthropoda; class Malacostraca; order Decapoda; family Cambaridae; genus Procambarus; species Procambarus virginalis. The sequence continues at coordinate 1,669 of WNGS01104862.1, forward strand.
GGGCTTGTACAGCCGCAGGTGGCCAGCTAGTGGGCTTGTACAGCCGCAGGTGGCCAGCTAGTGGGCTTGTACAGCCGTAGGAGGCCAGCTAGTGGGCTTGTACAGCCGCAGGTGGCCAGCTAGTGGGCTTGTACAGCCGCAGGTGGCCAGCTAGTGGGCTTGTACAGCCGCAGGTGGCCAGCTAGTGGGCTTGTACAGCCGTAGGGGGCCAGCTAGTGGGCTTGTACAGCCGCAGGAGGCCAGCTAGTGGGCTTGTACAGCCGCAGGAGGCCAGCTAGTGGGCTTGTACAGCCGTAGGTGGCCAGCTAGTGGGCTTGTACAGCCGCAGGGGGGCCAGCTAGTGGGCTTGTACAGCCGTAGGTGGCCAGCTAGTGGGCTTGTACAGCCGCAGGTGGCCAGCTAGTGGGCTTGTACAGCCGCAGGAGGCCAGCTAGTGGGCTTGTACAGCCGTAGGAGGCCAGCTAGTGGGCTTGTACAGCCGTAGGTGGCCAGCTAGTGGGCTTGTACAGCCGCAGGTGGCCAGCTAGTGGGCTTGTACAGCCGCAGGTGGCCAGCTAGTGGCTTGTACAGCCGCAGGTGGCCAGCTAGTGGGCTTGTACAGCAGCAGGGGGCCAGCTAGTGGGCTTGTACAGCCGCAGGTGGCCAGCTAGTGGGCTTGTACAGCCGCAGGTCGCCAGCTAGAGGGCTTGTACAGCCGCAGGTGGCCAGCTAGTGGGCTTGTACAGCCGCAGGAGGCCAGCTAGTGGGCTTGTACAGCCGCAGGTGGCCAGCTAGTGGGCTTGTACAGCCGTAGGTGGCCAGCTAGTGGGCTTGTACAGCCGCAGGTGGCCAGCTAGTGGGCTTGTACAGCCGCAGGTGGCCAGCTAGTGGGCTTGTACAGCCGTAGGAGGCCAGCTAGTGGGCTTGTACAGCCGCAGGTGGCCAGCTAGTGGGCTTGTACAGCCGCAGGTGGCCAGCTAGTGGGCTTGTACAGCCGCAGGTGGCCAGCTAGTGGGCTTGTACAGCCGTAGGTGGCCAGCTAGTGGGCTTGTACAGCCGCAGGTGGCCAGCTAGTGGGCTTGTACAGCCGCAGGTGGCCAGCTAGTGGGCTTGTACAGCCGCAGGTGGCCAGCTAGTGGGCTTGTACAGCCGCAGGGGGCCAGCTAGTGGGCTTGTACAGCCGCAGGTGGCCAGCTAGTGGGCTTGTACAGCCGCAGGTGGCCAGCTAGTGGGCTTGTACAGCCGCAGGTGGCCAGCTAGTGGGCTTGTACAGCCGCAGGAGGCCAGCTAGTGGGCTTGTACAGCGGCAGGAGGCCAGCTAGTGGGCTTGTACAGCCGCAGGAGGCCAGCTAGTGGGCTTGTACAGCCGCAGGTGGCCAGCTAGTGGGCTTGTACAGCCGCAGGTGGCCAGCTAGTGGGCTTGTACAGCGCAGGTGGCCAGCTAGTGGGCTTGTACAGCCGCAGGAGGCCAGCTAGTGGGCTTGTACAGCCGCAGGAGGCCAGCTAGTGGGCTTGTACAGCCGTAGGTGGCCAGCTAGTGGGCTTGTACAGCCGCAGGTGGCCAGCTAGTGGGCTTGTACAGCCGCAGGTGGCCAGCTAGTGGGCTTGTACAGCCGCAGGTGGCCAGCTAGTGGGCTTGTACAGCCGCAGGTGGCCAGCTAGTGGGCTTGTACAGCCGCAGGTGGCCAGCTAGTGGGCTTGTACAGCCGCAGGTGGCCAGCTAGTGGGCTTGTACAGCCGCAGGTGGCCAGCTAGTGGGCTTGTACAGCCGCAGGTGGCCAGCTAGTGGGCTTGTACAGCCGCAGGTGGCCAGCTAGTGGGCTTGTACAGCCGCAGGTGGCCAGCTAGTGGGCTTGTACAGCCGCAGGAGGCCAGCTAGTGGGCTTGTACAGCCGCAGGTGGCCAGCTAGTGGGCTTGTACAGCCGCAGGAGGCCAGCTAGTGGGCTTGTACAGCCGCAGGTGGCCAGCTAGTGGGCTTGTACAGCCGCAGGTGGCCAGCTAGTGGGCTTGTACAGCCGCAGGGGCCAGCTAGTGGGCTTGTACAGCCGCAGGAGGCCAGCTAGTGGGCTTGTACAGCCGCAGGGGGCCAGCTAGTGGGCTTGTACAGCCGCAGGTGGCCAGCTAGTGGGCTTGTACAGCCGCAGGTGGCCAGCTAGTGGGCTTGTACAGCCGCAGGTGGCCAGCTAGTGGGCTTGTACAGCCGCAGGTGGCCAGCTAGTGGGCTTGTACAGCCGCAGGTGGCCAGCTAGTGGGCTTGTACAGCCGCAGGTGGCCAGCTAGTGGGCTTGTACAGCCGCAGGGGGCCAGAAGCCAGCAACAGGAAGCTAGAAGCCAGCAACAGGAAGCTAGAAGCCAGCAACAGGAAGCTAGAAGCCAGCAACAGGAAGCTAGAAGCCAGCAACAGGAAGCTAGAAGCCAGCAACAGGAAGCTAGAAGCCAGCAACAGGAAGCTAGAAGCTAGCAACAGGAAGCTAGAAGCTAGCAACAGGAAGCTAGAAGCTAGCAACAGGAAGCTAGAAGCCAGCAACAGGAAGCTAGAAGCTAGCAACAGGAAGCTAGAAGCTAGCAACAGGAAGCTAGAAGCTAGCAACAGGAAGCTAGAAGCCAGCAACAGGAAGCTAGAAGCTAGCAACAGGAAGCTAGAAGCCAGCAACAGGAAGCTAGAAGCCAGCAACAGGAAGCTAGAAGCTAGCAACAGGAAGCTAGAAGCTAGCAACAGGAAGCTAGAAGCCAGCAACAGGAAGCTAGAAGCTAGCAACAGGAAGCTAGAAGCCAGCAACAGGAAGCTAGAAGCTAGCAACAGGAAGCAAGAAGCTAGCAACAGGAAGCTAGAAGCCAGCAACAGGAAGCTAGAAGCTAGCAACAGGAAGCTAGAAGCTAGCAACAGGAAGCTAGAAGCCAGCAACAGGAAGCTAGAAGCTAGCAACAGGAAGCTAGAAGCCAGCAACAGGAAGCTAGAAGCTAGCAACAGGAAGCTAGAAGCCAGCAACAGGAAGCTAGAAGCTAGCAACAGGAAGCTAGAAGCCAGCAACAGGAAGCAAGAAGCCAGCAACAGGAAGCTAGAAGCTAGCAACAGGAAGCTAGAAGCCAGCAACAGGAAGCTAGAAGCCAGCAACAGGAAGCAAGAAGCTAGCAACAGGAAGCTAGAAGCTAGCAACAGGAAGCTAGAAGCCAGCAACAGGAAGCTAGAAGCCAGCAACAGGAAGCTAGAAGCCAGCAACAGGAAGCTAGAAGCAGCAACAGGAAGCTAGAAGCTAGCAACAGGAAGCTAGAAGCTAGCAACAGGAAGCTAGAAGCCAGCAACAGGAAGCTAGAAGCTAGCAACAGGAAGCTAGAAGCCAGCAACAGGAAGCTAGAAGCTAGCAACAGGAAGCTAGAAGCCAGCAACAGGAAGCTAGAAGCCAGCAACAGGAAGCTAGAAGCTAGCAACAGGAAGCTAGAAGCTAGCAACAGGAAGCTAGAAGCCAGCAACAGGAAGCTAGAAGCTAGCAACAGGAAGCTAGAAGCCAGCAACAGGAAGCTAGAAGCTAGCAACAGGAAGCTAGAAGCCAGCAACAGGAAGCTAGAAGCCAGCAACAGGAAGCTAGAAGCCAGCAACAGGAAGCTAGAAGCTAGCAACAGGAAGCTAGAAGCCAGCAACAGGAAGCTAGAAGCTAGCAACAGGAAGCTAGAAGCCAGCAACAGGAAGCTAGAAGCTAGCAACAGGAAGCTAGAAGCTAGCAACAGGAAGCTAGAAGCTAGCAACAGGAAGCTAGAAGCCAGCAACAGGAAGCTAGAAGCTAGCAACAGGAAGCTAGAAGCCAGCAACAGGAAGCTAGAAGCCAGCAACAGGAAGCTAGAAGCTAGCAACAGGAAGCTAGAAGCCAGCAACAGGAAGCTAGAAGCCAGCAACAGGAAGCTAGAAGCCAGCAACAGGAAGCTAGAAGCCAGCAACAGGAAGCTAGAAGCTAGCAACAGGAAGCTAGAAGCCAGCAACAGGAAGCTAGAAGCTAGCAACAGGAAGCTAGAAGCCAGCAACAGGAAGCTAGAAGCCAGCAACAGGAAGCTAGAAGCCAGCAACAGGAAGCTAGAAGCAGCAACAGGAAGCTAGAAGCCAGCAACAGGAAGCTAGAAGCCAGCAACAGGAAGCAAGAAGCCAGCAACAGGAAGCTAGAAGCTAGCAACAGGAAGCTAGAAGCCAGCAACAGGAAGCTAGAAGCCAGCAACAGGAAGCTAGAAGCCAGCAACAGGAAGCTAGAAGCTAGCAACAGGAAGCTAGAAGCTAGCAACAGGAAGCTAGAAGCTAGCAACAGGAAGCTAGAAGCTAGCAACAGGAAGCTAGAAGCCAGCAACAGGAAGCTAGAAGCCAGCAACAGGAAGCTAGAAGCTAGCAACAGGAAGCTAGAAGCTAGCAACAGGAAGCTAGAAGCTAGCAACAGGAAGCTAGAAGCTAGCAACAGGAAGCTAGAAGCAGCAACAGGAAGCTAGAAGCCAGCAACAGGAAGCTAGAAGCTAGCAACAGGAAGCTAGAAGCCAGCAACAGGAAGCTAGAAGCCAGCAACAGGAAGCTAGAAGCCAGCAACAGGAAGCTAGAAGCTAGCAACAGGAAGCTAGAAGCCAGCACAGGAAGCTAGAAGCTAGCAACAGGAAGCTAGAAGCAGCAACAGGAAGCTAGAAGCTAGCAACAGGAAGCTAGAAGCTAGCAACAGGAAGCTAGAAGCTAGCAACAGGAAGCTAGAAGCTAGCAACAGGAAGCAAGAAGCTAGCAACAGGAAGCTAGAAGCCAGCAACAGAAGCAAGAAGCTAGCAACAGGAAGCTAGAAGCTAGCAACAGGAAGCTAGAAGCCAGCAACAGGAAGCTAGAAGCCAGCAACAGGAAGCTAGAAGCCAGCAACAGGAAGCTAGAAGCCAGCAACAGGAAGCTAGAAGCCAGCAACAGGAAGCTAGAAGCCAGCAACAGGAAGCAGAAGCTAGCAACAGGAAGCTAGAAGCCAGCAACAGGAAGCTAGAAGCCAGCAACAGGAAGCTAGAAGCTAGCAACAGGAAGCTAGAAGCCAGCAACAGGAAGCTAGAAGCCAGCAACAGGAAGCTAGAAGCCAGCAACAGGAAGCTAGAAGCCAGCAACAGGAAGCTAGAAGCTAGCAACAGGAAGCTAGAAGCTAGCAACAGGAAGCTAGAAGCTAGCAACAGGAAGCTAGAAGCTAGCAACAGGAAGCTAGAAGCCAGCAACAGGAAGCTAGAAGCCAGCAACAGGAAGCTAGAAGCCAGCAACAGGAAGCTAGAAGCCAGCAACAGGAAGCTAGAAGCTAGCAACAGGAAGCTAGAAGCCAGCAACAGGAAGCTAGAAGCTAGCAACAGGAAGCTAGAAGCTAGCAACAGGAAGCTAGAAGCTAGCAACAGGAAGCAGAAGAAGCTAGCAACAGGAAGCTAGAAGCTAGCAACAGGAAGCTAGAAGCTAGCAACAGGAAGCAAGAAGCTAGCAACAGGAAGCTAGAAGCTAGCAACAGGAAGCTAGAAGCTAGCAACAGGAAGCTAGAAGCTAGCAACAGGAAGCTAGAAGCTAGCAACAGGAAGCTAGAAGCTAGCAACAGGAAGCTAGAAGCCAGCAACAGGAAGCTAGAAGCTAGCAACAGGAAGCTAGAAGCTAGCAACAGGAAGCTAGAAGCTAGCAACAGGAAGCTAGAAGCTAGCAACAGGAAGCTAGAAGCCAGCAACAGGAAGCTAGAAGCTAGCAACAGGAAGCTAGAAGCTAGCAACAGGAAGCTAGAAGCTAGCAACAGGAAGCAAGAAGCTAGCAACAGGAAGCTAGAAGCCAGCAACAGGAAGCTAGAAGCTAGCAACAGGAAGCTAGAAGCTAGCAACAGGAAGCTAGAAGCAGGAAGCTAGAAGCCAGCAACAGGAAGCTAGAAGCTAGCAACAGGAAGCTAGAAGCCAGCAACAGGAAGCTAGAAGCAGGAAGCTAGAAGCCAGCAACAGGAAGCTAGAAGCCAGCAACAGGAAGCTAGAAGCTAGCAACAGGAAGCTAGAAGCCAGCAACAGGAAGCTAGAAGCAGGAAGCTAGAAGCCAGCAACAGGAAGCCAGAAGCCAGCAACAGGAAGCTAGAAGCAGGAAGCTAGAAGCCAGCAACAGGAAGCCAGAAGCCAGCAACAGGAAGCTAGAAGCTAGCAACAGGAAGCTAGAAGCCAGCAACAGGAAGCTAGAAGCAGGAAGCTAGAAGCCAGCAACAGGAAGCTAGAAGCCAGCAACAGGAAGCTAGAAGCAGGAAGCTAGAAGCCAGCAACAGGAAGCTAGAAGCCAGCAACAGGAAGCTAGAAGCTAGCAACAGGAAGCAAGAAGCCAGCAACAGGAAGCTAGAAGCCAGCAACAGGAAGCCAGAAGCTAGCAACAGGAAGCTAGAAGCTAGCAACAGGAAGCTAGAAGCTAGCAACAGGAAGCTAGAAGCTAGCAACAGGAAGCTAGAAGCTAGCAACAGGAAGCTAGAAGCTAGCAACAGGAAGCTAGAAGCCAGCAACAGGAAGCTAGAAGCCAGCAACAGGAAGCAAGAAGCTAGCAACAGGAAGCTAGAAGCCAGCAGCAGGAAGCAAGAAGCTAGCAACAGGAAGCTAGAAGCTAGCAACAGGAAGCTAGAAGCTAGCAACAGGAAGCTAGAAGCTAGCAACAGGAAGCTAGAAGCCAGCAACAGGAAGCTAGAAGCTAGCAACAGGAAGCTAGAAGCTAGCAACAGGAAGCTAGAAGCTAGCAACAGGAAGCTAGAAGCCAGCAACAGGAAGCTAGAAGCCAGCAACAGGAAGCAAGAAGCTAGCAACAGGAAGCTAGAAGCTAGCAACAGGAAGCAAGAAGCTAGCAACAGGAAGCTAGAAGCTAGCAACAGGAAGCTAGAAGCCAGCAACAGGAAGCAAGAAGCCAGCAACAGGAAGCTAGAAGCTAGCAACAGGAAGCTAGAAGCTAGCAACAGGAAGCTAGAAGCTAGCAACAGGAAGCTAGAAGCTAGCAACAGGAAGCTAGAAGCTAGCAACAGGAAGCTAGAAGCTAGCAACAGGAAGCTAGAAGCCAGCAACAGGAAGCAAGAAGCCAGCAACAGGAAGCTAGAAGCTAGCAACAGGAAGCTAGAAGCCAGCAACAGGAAGCAAGAAGCCAGCAACAGGAAGCAAGAAGCTAGCAACAGGAAGCAAGAAGCTAGCAACAGGAAGCAAGAAGCTAGCAACAGGAAGCTAGAAGCTAGCAACAGGAAGCTAGAAGCCAGCAACAGGAAGCAAGAAGCCAGCAACAGGAAGCTAGAAGCCAGCAACAGGAAGCTAGAAGCTAGCAACAGGAAGCTAGAAGCTAGCAACAGGAAGCTAGAAGCTAGCAACAGGAAGCTAGAAGCCAGCAACAGGAAGCTAGAAGCCAGCAACAGGAAGCAAGAAGCTAGCAACAGGAAGCAAGAAGCTAGCAACAGGAAGCAAGAAGCTAGCAACAGGAAGCTAGAAGCTAGCAACAGGAAGCTAGAAGCCAGCAACAGGAAGCAAGAAGCCAGCAACAGGAAGCTAGAAGCTAGCAACAGGAAGCTAGAAGCTAGCAACAGGAAGCTAGAAGCTAGCAACAGGAAGCTAGAAGCTAGCAACAGGAAGCTAGAAGCTAGCAACAGGAAGCTAGAAGCTAGCAACAGGAAGCTAGAAGCCAGCAACAGGAAGCTAGAAGCCAGCAACAGGAAGCTAGAAGCTAGCAACAGGAAGCTAGAAGCTAGCAACAGGAAGCTAGAAGCTAGCAACAGGAAGCTAGAAGCTAGCAACAGGAAGCTAGAAGCTAGCAACAGGAAGCTAGAAGCTAGCAACAGGAAGCTAGAAGCCAGCAACAGGAAGCTAGAAGCAGGAAGCTAGAAGCCAGCAACAGGAAGCTAGAAGCCAGCAACAGGAAGCTAGAAGCAGGAAGCTAGAAGCCAGCAACAGGAAGCTAGAAGCTAGCAACAGGAAGCTAGAAGCTAGCAACAGGAAGCTAGAAGCTAGCAACAGGAAGCAAGAAGCTAGCAACAGGAAGCAAGAAGCTAGCAACAGGAAGCTAGAAGCCAGCAACAGGAAGCTAGAAGCCAGCAACAGGAAGCCAGACGCTAGCAACAGGAAGCTAGAAGCCAGCAACAGGAAGCTAGAAGCCAGCAACAGGAAGCTAGAAGCCAGCAACAGGAAGCCAGAAGCTAGCAACAGGAAGCTAGAAGCCAGCAACAGGAAGCTAGAAGCTAGCAACAGGAAGCTAGAAGCCAGCAACAGGAAGCCAGAAGCTAGCAACAGGAAGCTAGAAGCCAGCAACAGGAAGCTAGAAGCCAGCAACAGGAAGCTAGAAGCTAGCAACAGGAAGCTAGAAGCCAGCAACAGGAAGCAGAAGCCAGCAACAGGAAGCTAGAAGCTAGCAACAGGAAGCTAGAAGCCAGCAACAGGAAGCAAGAAGCCAGCAACAGGAAGCTAGAAGCCAGCAACAGGAAGCAAGAAGCTAGCAACAGGAAGCTAGAAGCTAGCAACAGGAAGCAAGGAGCAGGAAGCTAGAAGCTAGCAACAGGAAGCTAGAAGCTAGCAACAGGAAGCTAGAAGCTAGCAACAGGAAGCTAGAAGCCAGCAACAGGAAGCTAGAAGCTAGCAACAGGAAGCTAGAAGCCAGCAACAGGAAGCTAGAAGCTAGCAACAGGAAGCTAGAAGCTAGCAACAGGAAGCTAGAAGCTAGCAACAGGAAGCTAGAAGCCAGCAACAGGAAGCTAGAAGCTAGCAACAGGAAGCTAGAAGCTAGCAACAGGAAGCTAGAAGCTAGCAACAGGAAGCTAGAAGCTAGCAACAGGAAGCAAGAAGCTAGCAACAGGAAGCTAGAAGCCAGCAACAGGAAGCTAGAAGCCAGCAACAGGAAGCTAGAAGCTAGCAACAGGAAGCTAGAAGCTAGCAACAGGAAGCAAGAAGCTAGCAACAGGAAGCTAGAAGCTAGCAACAGGAAGCAAGAAGCCAGCAGGAAGCTAGAAGCTAGCAACAGGAAGCTAGAAGCCAGCAGCAGGAAGCTAGAAGCTAGCAACAGGAAGCTAGAAGCTAGCAACAGGAAGCAAGGAGCAGGAAGCAAGACGCCAGCACCAGGAAGCACACTAGGCCGGGCCCGGGGCACCAGGAAGCACACTAGGCCGGCCCGGGGCACCAGGAAGCACACTAGGCCGGGCCCGGGGCACCAGGAAGCACACTAGGCCGGGCCCGGGGCACCAGGAAGCACACTAGGCCGGGCCCGGGGCACCAGGAAGCACACTAGGCCGGGCCCGGGGCACCAGGAAGCACACTAGGCCGGGCCCGGGCACCAGGAAGCACACTAGGCCGGGCCCGGGGCACCAGGAAGCACACTAGGCCGGGCCCGGGGCACCAGGAAGCACACTAGGCCGGGCCCGGGGCACCAGGAAGCACACTAGGCCGGGCCCGGGGCACCAGGAAGCACACTAGGCCGGGCCCGGGGCACCAGGAAGCACACTAGGCCGGGCCCGGGGCACCAGGAAGCACACTAGGCCGGGCCCGGGCCAAGTCAACACTCTCCCAGTGAGGGTAGAGTTCCCGGCCGCCTCGAACCAGCGCCCAGCAGGAAGGCCAAGGCTCTCCCCTCACACCCGCCACCTTCTCCACATCACCCACTAGGTCAAAATGGGATTTAATTAGGTTTAGAGAATGTGTCGCTCGCCCCTGTTCACCCAGCAGTAATTGGGTACCTGGTTGGTAAGCGACTGGCGGGTCGTGTTCTAGGGGAAGGTAGTAGAAGAACGGGTGGTTCAGCTGTGGGAATGTTCTCTGCCTGCTGACAGGATGACGGAGCCGTCTACTGCTCTACCCATCGTCTAAACAGGAAATGTGCACCACTTAAAGATTACATCGCCAGTTTTAGCTGCTTGATAGTCACTGTTTAGCTTCAGCTGGTGTCTTCACTACCCGTTCCTGGCGAGGATTCCGTGGCTCGGCGTCACCGCGGCCCGGTCCTCTACCAGGCCTGGTTGTTGGTCTGGTCAACCAGGCTGTTGGACGCGGCTGCTCGCAGCCTCACGTATGAGTCACAGCCTGGTTGATCAGGTATGCTTTGGAGGTGCTTATCCAGTTCTCTCTTGAACACTGTGAGGGGTCGGCCAGTTATGTCCCTTATGTGTAGTGGAAGCGTGTTGAACAGTCTCGGGCCTCTGATGTGATAGTTCTCTCTTGAACACTGTGAGGGGTCGGCCAGTTATGTCCCTTATGTGTAGTGGAAGCGTGTTGAACAGTCTCGGGCCTCTGATGTTGATAGTTCTCTCTTGAACACTGTGAGGGGTCGGCCAGTTATGTCCCTTATGTGTAGTGGAAGCGTGTTGAACAGTCTCGGGCCTCTGATGTTGATAGTTCTCTCTTGAACACTGTGAGGGGTCGGCCAGTTATGTCCCTTATGTGTAGCGGGAGCGTGTTGAACAGTCTCGGGCCTCTGATGTTGATAGTTCTCTCTTGAACACTGTGAGGGGTCGGCCAGTTATGTCCCTTATGTGTAGTGGAAGCGTGTTGAACAGTCTCGGGCTCTGATGTTGATAGTTCTCTCTTGAACACTGTGAGCGGTCGGCCAGTTATGTCCCTTATGTGTAGTGGAAGTGTGTTGAACAGTCTCGGGCCTCTGATGTTGATAGTTCTCTCTTGAACACTGTGAGGGGTCGGCCAGTTATGCCCCTTATGTGTAGCGGGAGCGTGTTGAACAGTCTCGGGCCTCTGGTGTTGATAGTTCTCTCTCAGAGTACCTGTTGCACCTTTGCTCTAGAGGCGGCGGAAAGTGACTCACAGGAGAATAACACCCACTCCACCCAACGCCACACCCATCTATTCCCACCACCACCCTATCCCGCCCCGTCACCCCACCCCCGCCCCATCAACCCCACCCCCGCCCCTCACCCTCCCCCGCCCCATCAACTACCTCCCTCCAGGTAATGGGGTAACTGCCACATCAACTCCCACGTCATTAGCCCTCCATTACCCCCCCCCCCCCCGTCCCAGGCGACTGGCCATACAAAAGTGCCGTGACTGCATTCAGCTCGTCCTCCAACATTCAGCTCGTCCTCCAACATTCAGCTCGTCCTCCAACATTCAGCTCGTCCTCCAACAT
>WNGS01104864.1:0-12231 GCA_020271785.1 Procambarus virginalis
TATATATATATATATATATATATATATATACACACACACACACACACACACATGGAAAAGCTCCTATAAAGGTTTATTACAAAGACAATCTTTTATAAATATCCTGCCACCCTGTTTCTCAAGAGACCTCTGTCTTTCTCCTTGGGAATCTGAGTCAAAGGTATGTTTAAAGATCTGAATAATCTGGGGGAAAGCCTTGTAGGAGCTCTGGGGCGTCATTTAAGCAAGGGGCTGCCCAGAAGCAGCCAAGAAACTGGCTCCTCTCCATCGACAAAATCTTGTACAGGAACAAACATCCAGTCTATAGAGAATGGTTCTACCCCAGTTACATATTCCTACAGCTTCAGGAAGCATCTGAAACGAAGTTAACAAGTTGTAGTCTTGGATGAAGGAAACCATCTGCGAACATCAGGCCTAGAACTTTCTTCCTTGGGTCCTTCTTTGTTAGCTTGGAAAAAAGAAATATCCCCCTAGTAACATTAGTCACGGCTCCTTTCCCAGCATAAACCATATGCCACTTGAGTAGTCTGGTGTCCCTGCTCTTAAAACCGTTAACTGTTGTCAAAGGAGCTGGTTATTATATAATATTTTCTTCCCCCAATAAGAAGAGACTGTACTAACAACCAACAACACCACGTTACCCCGTTCCAGAGACCCAGAAACGTTCAACATTTCACAGGGCCTGGCCCCAGACCACATATCTGTCAGTTTGCTTAACGGCTGCAGTGTTCCGGGGCTACCAATACCTTGTGCACGATGCGGATGATGGCCACGTAGCTGCAAGTGCTCCGACGGTATATTCAGTTAGCTAGGTTTAGCCCCGATACTTTCCTCTCACGCTAAAACTTTTCTCTTGCCATAATCTAACCAAAGCTTAAGCATCACCTTCTTGGGTATCTTCACATGTTTGATTGGACTGGTGGAATAGAAGACAGACTAACAGAAGTATGGACGAAAGGGGGGGGGGGGAAGAGGATTGAAATGTAACCAAAATTGTTAGCTTAACATTAACCATATGAAGACGAGGAGTCAACGTGGTTGAAAAAAAATATTTTGACCAAACAATAGAAAGTGAAGGGACGACGACGTTACAGTCCGTCCTGGACCATTCTCAAGTCGATTGTGAATCTACTGTGATCGATTTTGAATCTATCACAGTCGACTTGAGAATGGTCCAGGACGGACCGAAACGTCATCGTCCCTTCACTTTGTAGTGTGGTTTGGTCAACTTTAACCATACGATACACCACAACTAAATGTTAAAATTATGGGGCCAGAAGAATTGTTTACTATAATAGCTGAAGTGGTTAATACATGAAGTACTTTAGACTATACCTAAAAGGTCACCGCTTCAAGGTATAGTGTTAAACTATTAAAATTATTAAACGTGTTCCCTTCACCTATTTTACTTTAGTGGGTATATATACCTACTACATAATGATCAGTTGCGATTCGAGGTAAGTTTTTCCATGTAACTTTAATCCCTCCATACCTGCAGTTGCGTTGTAAGAGACCAATTTCTTGGGGTCATGTTGACCATACCTGTAGTGCCGTTGTACTGATGCACCCTCGTACATACCTGAAATTACACATTAAATACATCAAAATACTAAATTGAACATCTTGTAAAGTTTGAGAAAAATCCCGCAAGACAATCGATCAGGTCAGATTGGTTTATCTAAAAGCTGACTTACCACAGAATGGCAAAACCTAACCTCAGACATGACTCATCCACAGCCCGTTCTCAACAACGGCCAAGTGGTCGTTAACCCGGCAGCCAAACATGAACGTTCTCAACAACGGCCAAGTGGTCGTTAACCCGGCAGCCAAACATGAACGTTCTCAACAACGGCCAAGTGGTCGTTAACCCGGCAGCCAAACATGAACGTTCTCAACAACGGCCAAGTGGTCGTTAACCCGGCAGCCAAACATGAACGTTCTCAACAACGGCCAAGTGGTCGTTAACCCGGCAGCCAAACATGAACGTTCTCAACAACGGCCAAGTGGTCGTTAACCCGGCAGCCAAACATGAACGTTCTCAACAACGGCCAAGTGGTCGTTAACCTGGCAGCCAAACATGAACGTTCTCAACAACGGCCAAGTGGTCGTTAACCCGGCAGCCAAACATGAACGTTCTCAACAACGGCCAAGTGGTCGTTAACCCGGCAGCCAAACATGAACGTGAAGAACGCTTCACATTTAACTTGTCCTCAGTCTATGCTCGTCCGTGCACTGACCCACAACAGTTCACACATTTTAACACTTTAAAATCGTTTTTGATATGACCTATTATATATTAATATTTATCAGGTGAGGGAGACAGGTTGAAATACACTCAGGTGCTATTGTTTTCTTCAACATAAACCTATACACAATTTATATACCCATTAATATTTACTTATATTGGACAATATAGTACTTGGTTACACAGGACGTTAATGTTAATTGAGGCGTCTCTGGGGTTGGCTGCTGCGTGGACGACACTGACTCAGGATGGCTTGTTTCATTCACATAGGATGGGCCGGGGGGGGGGGGAATTGTGACTCTTGCTAGATTAAAAGTCTTTGGTCCGTGTTTCAAGGATTGAAATCTGATAATTCACAAGATACGTCATATAACTGCTAGAATTTAACTTATAATAATTTTGTGAACTTTTTACACCTGCTTTTGGTCGAACGGTCAATTTCTCAATAAAGTTGACAAGCCGCTGTTGTGGAACAGTTAATCACAATGCAGTCGTTTTATAACATTTGTTTTAATAAACTTCATCAAAAGTCTTAAGCTGGGCAAGTCTCTTACTTAAAGGTATATTACTCTATCATTATCTTATCAAATGAGTAAACCCGAGCCAACTGATTTATTTTAAATAAAGCTTTAACATCTTGTAACTATGCTTATTTAGACGATCAGAAAATAAAGACTATTCTACCAACAGAATACAATGTGATAAAACAACTAATCATCTAGAGTAACTTGCCTGTAAGCCTGGCGCAGGTAACCTCATGCACAGGACTGTCCAGGTGACTAATTTAGTCAAACCAATGAGGCGGGCGCTGAGCAGCACCTCTCCCCACGCCGGCCCGCGCCACACTGCCCGCCGCGCCTCTTGACTAGCTTGGCCTGATGGGTCAACTACCTGTGACGTCATTCACCTCACCTGACATGAGGCCGCCTCACATACAAATAATTCACAAGTCACTTCCACAATATTAATATAGAGTTTATTTCTATTAATGTGAAGTATGAGCAAGTGTGAGTATGTATTAAAAGCACATACTTCACTACTGGGCATTAAACCCACTACCACACTCACCTAGTAGCTTGGAAGCTCCATAACGCCTTCTGTAACTGTTATGTTGGGGTCTAGGCCAGGGGCCAGGTACAGCAACCGGTTACGGTGTTCAGCGTCCTGTGTGTGTGTGTGCGTGTGTGCGTGTGTATTTACTGTGTGGCTGTAGGATCGAACTCTTTGCTCTTGAACTCAGCCTTTTTAATTTTAGGTTGTCTAATTTACCGATTCAAGACCTATTTTCTCCTTTATCATATCAACTACATATACACCTCTCCCTAGGGGAGGCTCGTAGCCCCGCTTTCCAAACATTCTTAGATTATTTCAATGCCTAATTTCTCACGCTCTTACCATTTACATTTAAAACTTTGAAACGAATTTGCTTCAACACCTTATACATCTTACCAGTAAATCGACAACTTATTGACAGCCCTAACACTGAAAACGATCTCTCTGACGTCCCTGCGACACATTTGCCTCAAGTTTACATCCATGAACCCTCGTTTTGCTGTTCCTAACTTTGAAGAATACTGCTTAGTCTACCTTGTCAATGTCCCTTAGAATCTTATATATTATAATATTACCTTATCTCTCCTTTACTCGAGTGTGGTATGGTCGAGTTCTCACATTCTTTCCTCGTATTTTACGCCCTTCAACTCAGGAACGAGTCTCGTTACGTATCTTTGTTCCTTTTCTAGTTTAATATGGCACTTTTTTTAGGTAAGAGTTCCATGTTGTGAATGTATATCTAAGTGCAGGTCCCTCCTTCGCTGCATATTGGGCCCACAAAGCCCCCTTGTCATTCACTCGGCCCTTTCATAGGCTCGGATCACATTCCTGTCACACTCCATATCTCAAAAAAATCTTCATACAGGGTTTCCCACGTTTTGCATACAACAAAGCTGACTGGGCAGTATTCACAGTGTGCAAGTGACAGACCGAACATTCACATATGATGGCAAAACACCCAAGGAAATTGTATATATATGAGGTGTAGTTAGGTGTCAATCACAAACACCTCTCATCACCCACAGACGAAGAGACTCTTTTTTCCCTTCCATGTGACCCGGAAGACGTATCACACACTACCAAAACAGATTCATACAAAACCAGCACAGACACAACCAAGTACTCCAGGGCCTCACTATACTATGCAAATATGTACACAATAGCTTGGTCGATGATCACGCCAAGCACTGGACTCGCCTAGGTAAAATAGCAGAGCAGCACAGAAATACAAAACCCTCAAGAATTTTGGAACTTCATTAAAAACAAAACTGGGGAAACAACTACACCACTTTCGAACACATCACTCACAACGACAGAAACATCACGGACTCGGCAGAGGTCATATAAGTTTTCCGGCAACACTGGCAGACAATCTTTTACCCACACAGCCAACAGCACTTCAGAACATATAGGTTAACAACATGGATTACTTTACATGAAGACCAGAAAATGCCATACCGCCAAATTTATACAAAGCTCCTTGACTGAAACAGTACTTTACGACACCGCTGACACCAGGAGAGGTCAAGATGATGCTACTGAGCACCCCTCAACAGAGCCCCGGGGGCCTCGGGTATAGGGCATGAACTTGTTAGACGCTTCCCTATGACGCTTATCAACGGCCTGACTGCTCTCTACAATGACTCCCTTGATCCAGATAATTTTCTCTACTCTTAAAAAGCAACTACTATTATCATCCCAAAACCAGAAAATCACATAATGATCCCCCTCAAAATACCGACCTACTTGAAACGCTCGGGAAGGTTTTCGAGCATCCAGTAAACCTCAGACTTAGACAACATCTTGAAGACAATGACCTAACTGAAAGACAGTCCGGCTTCAGGTCCCACAGGTCGACACATGACGCTCTTAACAGTGCTGAACTACATACTAATCAAGCAGAAAGAACACAGCAAGACAGCACTAGTGACCAAAGATATCGAGAAGGCCTTCGACACGGTATGGCACGAGTGACTTTAATACAAGATGAGTAACAACTTTGACCTGCCCTTGAACACTTAGAAACTACTCTGCAATTACTTGGACGACCGACAGATGAGGATTTGCTTTCCGAGCCTCCACTCGGACTACTTCCCTCTTCACTCAGGGGTCCCATAAGGCTCCGTTCTTGCACCAACACACTGAACACTACATAAACGACATACCCGACCATATACAACCAAAAATATATCGCGCTATGCTATGCAGACAACGTGACAACTAATAACGAGTCAACGCATTGATGACCTTTCAAGCCTAACACAATGGGAAATACACAACATTACATGGAAGTGCGACTGGCGAATACAATCGAACCACACAAAATCCACCATCACATACTTCTACAACAAAAATGCCAACACAATACTCGTCAAACTACTCGCAATCACCAACTCCTACATATATTCCCATCACTAAAAACACTTCAGTACTCTGCCAAATCTCGACAATAACTTACGAATACACTGCACACAAACACGCCAAAACAAAAAGTCCTCCTACGACTGTGCAGACACAAACACCCATGCACCAAAAAAAGCTACACCTGTCTAAAACCCTAATTCGCCCTCTCATAACATACTCCCGAATATCCCTAATGCTTACACCCAAAACAAACAATAAACTCCAACTAATTCAAACTCAAGATCTGAGGTGGATCTACATCACTATGGGACGACTTCGTCACGAGAGAGATCCTCCCATCATAGTAAACACACGCACCATAAACATATTTCTTGAAACTCCTGGCCAGCAGACACTTAGGTTAACTACATACCATAAACACCACATTCCTCACCAACAAAATACAGACACCACAACACTGACAACCTCTCTAACATCCAACTCCATCATGGGATGGGATCCACACAAATTTTATACAATGGTTATTATCATTGGCAAAAATTACTTTCCATTTAATATTACAAGCATAAATTGTATTGAGTTATTTAAGGACTGTAGAGCACTTTTAGTCACAAAATATCTCCCTACCCCCATGGAGTCTTATTAGAGTGAGGATACTCGTACACGTACGAGTGTACGAGTGTACGTATGAGCCACGTACTCAGTGGCTAGATAAATACCCAATAGCTCAGTCTGTCGTGCTTTCCCAGTCGTTCAATCTCTGTCTACTAGATATGATCATTTCATTCCCTTTATATACTGCACATGCACATCCTGTTCTACGGGTGCCTAATTACACAGATCCATCAGTAAAGGCATAGAATTCAGTTGGTTTGAGATTTTGAAGATGACTGTCAATAGTTTCTAGTGTTATACATCTCATAGTTTGTGTTATACATTTGTTTTACACTGATGGATGTATAATATATAAAGACCTGCACATCTTTCCAAGGGGGAATATAGTGAACAGTTTTATCAAGACTAAGAGACATTCAGTTTTATAAGATTATTGGCACAACAACTGAGCCACACACTGTAAGAAGCTTTTTGCGGTAGATTGATTGAACAGTCAGAATTGTTTAGAATGGCTCTCAATTTAATTTGAATAGAGTTGGGGGATCATTATTTTTCAAAGTTTTGGCACAAAACAAAGTATTAAGTTGAACTATTCTCTCGTAAACAGAAGGTAATCTTAGTTCCGTTCTCATGTTAACAATTCTGACAGTTCTAGGACAACCCAGGATGATGCACATGTCATTTTTTTGTACTCATCTAGGCCTTGTAGTTGTTTAGGTGTCAAATTAAGATGATCTAAGGCATAATAATCAACAACAGATCGTATAAAGGCAATATAAAAACTACGAGCATATCTTATGTTAATGCCAAATTCTTTGCTCACAAGAGTTTTGAGAGGTTTAAGACGCTCAACAAGTTTTTCCAAAGGTTGCTGATGAGATTTGTATCAGTAACCTCGATTCCAAAATATCAATAAGACTCAAAAGTCTCCACGGGCACTCCATTAATATTATAGTTAACATGAAGAGAATGGGAAAAAAGAGCTCTTGTATTATCAACAGAGATTATGACGCCACATTCTACTACTTTCTTGAAAATACATCAAGTAACGTTTGTAGTCTTGGTTTACTTTTTGCCATAATACAAATATCATCAGCATAACATATAACAGTTTCAGTAGATTGTACAGGCATATCATGGATAAGTTTGTGCATAAGTATATTAAAGAGCATAGGGCTTAGGACACGACCTTGAGGTGTGCCTAGTTCGAATGTCTCCGTTCTTGTACTTTTAAGTCCTTTAAATAGGACACTAGCACGCTTGTTGGATAGGTAGCTCTTTATCCAACTCAGAAGATTACCTTCGATTCCAAATTCAGCAGTTTTCTCTAATATTATTTCGCCATTTGCTACAACGAAAGCTGAGTTCAGGTCAATAAAGGCTGCCTGTGTCCTATCCTGGGAGTGTACAAAATATTCAGCAAAGCTTATTTGTGTGCTACACTTGGGCATAAACCCTTATAGGTTAGGAGCCAATTTTTCCTTGATCTGAAAAATGACTCGACTGAGAACTCCAAGACAAGACTTTACACATGCAAGATGTAAGGGAAATGGATCTGAATTTTGAGAGATAGGTATAGGAATTGGTTCTATGAGACTTTGTGTCCATTTCTTGGCAAGATACCTTGTGAGAGGCTCATTTATAGAGGTCAATCAGAAGGTGGCTAAGGACATCATTCAGTAAGCTCAAGGTGTTAAAAGTTTTACCATCCTCACCAGGGGCAGTTTGTTTATGTTTCCCTAATGCTGATTGGGTCAGAGATTCTCTCTCAAGAAGGAAGCAGAGGGGGGAGAGAAGTTATAAGTGGAGTACTACAAGGGTCGCTTATAGGTCCCATACTGTTTCGAATTTGTCAATCACCTGACAGGAAATTTGTGCCTTCATATCAATATTTACAGATGATGCAAAGTTTGAGAAGTCTCAGGACAGTAGCAGATTGTGAGGCATTTAATCAGATTTGGACACACTTAAAATATTTCAGAAAAAACTGGCTGCTAGAGCTAAGCATGGCCAAATGCAAAGTTATGAGGATTGGAACAGGCACACTAAGACCAGTACAAATGTACAGGAAAAAAAGGAAAACTGATTCTTACATCAGAAAGGAAGAAAGTCCTAGTAGTGGACATAACCCCATTTGTGATGTCAGATGCCCACATTAGCAGAATAACAGCTTCATAATGGCATACTGGCCAACATACGAATATCCTTCAGAAATTTAAACACGAGGGCTTTCCGAAACCTATTTGCAGCGAAGGTGAGAGCCACACATGAATATGCATCCCCGGCATGGAACTCTTACCTGTAAAAGGACAAGAAGAAACTAGAAAAGGTCAAAGATATGCAACGAGACTTGTTCCTGAGCTGAAGAGTTTAAGCTATAAAATAAGACTGAGAGAACTGGACCTTACCACACTGGAGGAAAGAGAGATGAGGGGAACTGATAGCAATATATAAGATTCTAATGGAAATTGACAAGGTAGACAAAGCAATATTGTTGAAAGCTAGGAACAGCAGAACGGGGGGTCAAACAAGGAAATTACAGACGCAAATGAGTCACAGGGACGTCAGAAAGGCCTTTTTTCAGTCTCAGAGCTGTCAATAAGTGCAACTGGTTAGACGTAAAGACGTTGAAGATAAATCGAATCAAAGTTTTAAATGGAAATATGATAAATGAGGGGGAAAGAAGACATTGCATTAATCTTAGAACGTTTAGAAGGCGCGGGGGGGGGGGGGAGGTGGCTAGGAGCCTAGATTGACCCTGCAGGCACATTTTGGTGAGTACATCTAGGAGAGTTCGCACAAACACATACACGCACACACACGTCCTCGCAACCACGTGGACAGCACTCTAGGGTCGTAGTTCAAAGGACCCGGATTCGATTCCCGATCGAAGCAGAAACAAATGGGCAGATTTTCTTTCACCTGATGATTTGTTCACGTAGCAGTAAAACAGGTACCTGGGAGTTAAACAACTGTTGTGGGCTGTATCTGTGTGTGTGTGTGTGTGTGTGTGGGTGTGTGGGGGGTGGGTGTGTGTGTGTGTGTGTGTGTGTGTGTGTGTGTGTGTGTGTGGGTGTGGTGTGTGTGTGTGTGTGTGTGGGTGTGTGGTGTGTGGTGTGTGTGTGTGTGTGTGTGTGGGTGTGTGTGATGGAAACACATGTAGATGATATGACAGGAAAAATAGGTCTTGGTTCGTAATTAGACAATCGACGATAAGAAAGGCGGGGTCCAAGAGTTCGATCCTACAGCACACCAGTAGTATATACACACACCGCTGAACACCGTAACCGGTTTGTGTACCTGGCCCCTGGCCTAGACCCCAACATAACAGTTACAGAGGCGTAATGGAGCTCCAAGCTAGGTGGGTGGGTGTGGGGGTTTAATGTCCAGTAGTGAAGTATGTGCTTTTAATACATACTCACACTTGCTCATACTTCACATTAATAGAAATAAACTCTATATTAATATTGTGGAAGTGACTTTTGTGAATTATTTGTATGTGAGGCGGCCTCATGTCAGGTGAGCTGAATGACGTCACAGGTAGTTGACCCATCAGGCCAAGCTAGTCAAGAGGCGCGGCGGGCAGTGTGGCGCGGGCCGGCGTGGGGAAGGTGCTGCTCAGCGCCGCCTCATTGGTTTTACTAAATTAGTCACCTGGACAGTCCTGTGCATGAGGGTACCTGCGCCAGACTTACAGGCAAGTTACTCTAGATGATTAGTATTTTACTACATGTATTCTGTTGGTAGAATAGTCTATATTTGCTGATTGTCTAAATAAGCATAGTTACAAGATGTTAAAGCTTTATTTAAATAATTCAATTGGCTTGGTTTACTCATTTGTAAATATATACCGAGTAATATAGCTGTCTATAGTAGAGACTTTTACCTTGATTGACTTTTGATGAAGATTATTAAAGCAAAATTAAATTCTAAAAACGCCAGCTATGTGACACTGTTCCACAACAGCGGCTCGAGTGTCAACGTTATAGTGAAATTGAACGTTCGAACCAAAAGCAGGTGAAAAATGTATATAAAATTATTAGTTAAAATCTGGCAGTTATAAGGTGTTTGTGAAACTATGTGATTTCAATCCTTGAAACACGGACCAAAGACGTTTAATCTAGCAAGAATCTCATCCCCTTCCCCCCCCCCTCCCAGCCCATCCTATGTGAATGAAAGCCGTCCTGAGTCAGTGTCGTCCACGCTGCAGCCAACCCCAGAGACGCCTTAATTAACATTAACGTCCAGTGTAACCAAGTACTATTGTGTCCAATATAAGTAAACATTAATGTATATTTAAATTGTGTATAGGTTTGATAATTGTTGAAGGAAACAATTGCACGTGAGTTTCCAACATGTCTCCTTCCCCTAATAAATAATATATAGTAGGTCACATATCAAAAACTATTTAAGTACAGTGTGTTAAAATGTATGAACTGTTGTGGATCAGTGCATGAACGAGCATAGACTGAGGACAAGTTAAATGTGAAGCGTTCTTCGATGGCGTGGTGACCACCGGCCGGGTCGGACGCTCCTGAGGTCTCTCCGCACTGGCTAGTGTTTACGTTGGGTGATTGCTGGTTTGCCCTGCTGGTGGTGGTTTGCCACTGTCAGGGTGACGGTGGATTAGCCTGGGGTCTTCTCGCCCCCCAGTGAAGAGGACGTTGTCGGCTGGTCTGGCATTTACGGTGCCGGTGGACCATCCATTGGTTGGTGTCGCCCTGGTGGACGTGCTTCATGTGCAGCTGTCGGACTGGTGGGCATCCAGCTGCTTCAGGGCAACCGTGCTGTGGTCAAGTTCCACCTCCAGGCTGCCTTTCAGGCGTTTCTCGAGCGGTGTGAGGGGCGGTTTACCCTCTCCCTGATACTGCTGGCTCCGTTAAGGTAGTGAATCTTAGTGTCACCTTGACGTCTGTGGGCGGTGCATGGTGCCCCCTTCGAATTTCAGGACGACTTTTTTACCTCCTGTTTCGAACGGTTTGGGACAGTATTAAGTGTTCGTTGGAACAAGGTCGTTGCCGGGCACTGTGTTGGTATGCTTGACGGCTCCCGCACCCTGACAATGTCGCTGAAGTGTAGTGGTACGTCGTCGATGTCCGTGTTTGGGTACACGCTCCGCTGCCAGTATCGGGGTCAACCGCGCACTGTTATCGGTGTGGTCACGAGGGTCATCTGGCTGCAGCGTGCGACGTGGGAGCAACTGGTCGGGTGCATGTTTTTCGTGCGGAGGATTTCCGCCCCTGTTGCGTTCGGACGGTTCTGAGGATGGAGGGGTGCTGTGCCTGAGGCGCCTGCTTGCCTGTCTGATGCTCCCCTGTTGAGGCGAGTTCTACGCCTGTGCGACACATCTGGTGCCTGCTGTGGCCCCTGGGGCTGTTGAGCCGGTGTGGTGGGTGTCGGGCCGTCGCTGAGCTGCGTGTGCAGGGTGTCCCGATGTCCGGTGGAGGTCCAGTCCCGCCCCACCTGTGGATGTGATACCGGCTCCCGGGACGCGGGTTCTGCTGTGTGGAGGGGGTGCTTCAGCAAGGGAGGTGCCTGCCGTGTCTGTGTGTGTTGACGACTGTCGTTTGCTCTTTCCATCCCTGTGCAGAAGCGTCGGTGTTCTGAGGCTGTGTCACAGGATGATGGGACAGTGTGGGTGATGTGGCCTCTGTGGACTCTTCGGACGGTGCTGGTGTGGCCTGTGTGGATGTGAAGATGGTGGGCGTGCCTGCGGAGCGGCCTGCTGGGAGTGGTGTGGTGCGGCCTGTCTCGAAGCGTTCGCGGCGGGCTCGGAGGTGTCTCCCCTTCGTGGTGTGCCTTGGGAGGAGGTGGGGGGAGTATGTGATCTGGGGCCCCACCGAAGATGTTGGTGCTGTGAGGGCCTCCGAAGTTGCTACCTGTGCCTCTCCTCCTGCGTCTCCTGCTGTGGATCTCCGCAGTGGGGGGTGTCCCTGATGATCGGGACCTCGTCG